>PVHP010006590.1:0-59700 GCA_004024765.1 Zapus hudsonius
TCCAGACTCATTGCCACTTTGTGCATCAGGCTTTACATGGGTACTGGGGAATTGAACTCCAGTTATTGGGCTTTGTAGGCAGGCTCCTTAACCACAGAGCCCCAATGCAGCAAATATAGAAAGCATCAAACAAAAATGACATCCATAAGATACTTACAAAACACAAGTTGTAAAATAACAAGGATTATAAGCACAGGGTTGGGCTGACCCTATGCCCTGTGTAAAGCGGTTTAGACATGAACTCAGCATGTATACCCAAAGTTGCATGAGGACCCAGGATTTTATGGGTGTCTGTCCTCACCCTTCCTCCTCCCACTGACTAAGAATCAAGGACCTGTGTAGCAATAGAAGGTGAGGTCAAATATATTTCATGGATTTCCGTCATCGCTCCTCCTCTCTAGGAATGAAACTTCTTAGAAATCTTTGTAAAGATGAAAACTAACTTGCCAATTTCCCCTTCCCTTCAAAGAAATGCCTCTAAGCACTTAATGGAAAACACTATTTGTCATGATACTAATTTACACATTTTTAACCCTTCCCTTCCCTTCCCCAAGAAATAGGTCTTATATCTATTTCACAGACAGCATGCATGAGCCATAGCTCTGGATTCTCACCAACTTCAAGAGGCTTCGGAAATTGAAAGCAGAGAGGACACTCGTTAGAGATCAAAGATTCTGAACATTAAAAATCTTATTTGCCAGCACATTTTCTCTTTCATTTGCATCTGTTTAAGACATAGGTTTATGAAAGATCCTCAGAAGTCTGCAGGAGAAAGAATCTGAAAGTATGTTTTCTTTACACTCAGCCATGATTAGAATGCTAGCCAAGGTGCCAGAAAGAAGGGCTTTGTGTGAGGATCCCCAGCTTCCTCTTAGGCTGGCTTCCAGGAAGGGACCTCAGGTATAATTCACAGAGCTGGTTTCTTCACAGTCAGGGCCCCATATTTTTTGAGCATTGAGTTACAATGGGATTATAATTAGGCAATGTAAATTTGGGCAAGAAACCCTAACTTCTTCATGCTCAATATTCTTGTACATATTTGTAGCTTGATAAAGTACACATCATTTAAACACATGTGCAAGTCTTACAAACCTTGACTCACATGATTGGGTCCTAAACTAATATCAGAGTCGCAAATATATATATATATTTAATTAATTAATATGGATTATATATATATATATAAAATCCATATTAATTCAATGTAACCTAATTCTTTAATAATGTTTCTTGAATGACAAACTAGACAATATTTCCCAGTAAGACACCAGAATCTCCCAGTTTCCCTTGCCCTGGTCACGTCCGTCACTCACAGATGCTTCAGCACCAAAATTTCCTTCTCTAACACACACTCCTCTACTCCCCACAAGACCAGGAACTCTTAACTTATTCTCTTCCTCCCCTCTATTCTGTAAAATGGAGCCATCTGTCCTTAAGTCCTGCGATTGACTGATTTTGTGATAACTTCCCTGGATTTCCCCAAAATTTCTTCCACAAACCTAATTTCCTTGCAAGAGAACCAAGCCAGTGCTTGTACTGGTTGTATCTGTTTGGGTTTTAACCGTCAAACAAGAGTATAAGATATAACTATAAAGAAGGCTCTGCTTACATGTACCAGGACTATAGCATTTAAATCACGTGTTTGAAGATTCATTTGTTCACGCTATATGAATTAATGGACATAATTATACAGGCACTTGGTAGAGGGAGGAACTGTAAAGGCAGGTTCAAATATGTCCAACCTCATGAATTCAGGAGGCATTGAAGCAAGGATCAAAAGCCTTCAGGTCAGCCAGGCTTTCAACTATAGGTGCTTACGAGCTGACACCAAAGCTTTACATCACCTATAAAATGGAATGGCTGGGTCAATTGTGGCTTCTCCAGTTCTAGGATGACTAATTGGTCCCAGTTTGTCTGGGCTCCATCCCAACTTTAAAATTAAAAGTCTGGAACCTCAAGAATCCCTGTCAAGTTAAGATACTTGACAAATAAAAGGATAAAATTCCTGGAATCATGTATAATAAAAACAATAGCATATATAAAATTTGAATTTAGACAACAAATTATCAAATCTTGCAAAGTTTTGTTATTTTCAGCATTGAGAAAGTAAAATATTTTAAATTTTCTTTGACCTTGTATGAAAGTTTCATTGCTGTGACAAAACACCTGACAAGGGATGATGATTTATTTTGCTGATATTTCAGAAGTTACTTACATTCCATCATGGTAGAGAAGGAATGGAGGAGCAGAGAAGACACATCAATGGTGGCCAGGAAGCAAAGACAGGAACTCCCTACACTGGGGGCAGCTCATCAGTCAACCCAGGATAAGTCAGCGTGACAGACACCAACATTTCCAAAAACCTAAAACAGAAATACAGAGGCCAAAAAGATCTCAACAATAAAGCAGTCTTAAATCTCACCCACCATGACTCAGGGAACTGAGCAGAAAAGGGGGCAGAAAGACTGGAAGAGTCATGGTGGGAGTGAATACCCAGAGACATTGCCCCCCTCAGTAACAACACACAAGTGGCGGGGGTGGGGGGAACCTGGCTGCCTATTGTGCTATCCATAACCTCCTACCCCATGGAACAATCCAGTATGCCCACCGAGGAAGATACTCAGTTGATTGGGAACAGGGAGGAGGGAATCAGGGATAACAATGTAATATTTACTAATACAATGTATCTAATTTTGAACAATAAAAATATCAAAAAAAAAGATATAAAGCTCACTGACTAGGTGAACAGACTGGGAGCTTATTAAACAGAAGGACGAAGAAGAAACTAGAAGAAAAAATGCACTTGAGTCTTGCACTGCTGGGAGGGCAGACGGAGAAGACTGCAGGCCACATGTATGGAATGTTTTAGCACAAACTAAATTTTATTTTGCTTCTGATTTAAAAAAAAACTTTTAGAAACAGTCAGTGGATTGATATTATAATGGACACTAGGTTCTTATGGTAAGCCTAGAAATACAACTTTTATAAAATACTTTGTGTTGAATTTTTAAAACATCTTTAATATTCAGTACTCCTTAGTAATCAAGAAATGCCACCTTTTCTTGTTGAAAGAAAAGATATTTGGACTCTAATGAGATTTCACCAATTGGAAGTATATGTTAGCTTTTAAAACTCTAAAACTTTATACATGTGCTATTTAGATACTCTAGAAGACAATTTGGATTCTGTATATTAAAATTTTTATGTCAATTTAAAGATTTGGTAGATACTCTAATGGCCAATAACTAAGTAATTTATGTCTTCTTGACACAAAAGATGACATTCTAATAAATTGCTTTGGCAGTAAATTAATCCTCAGTTATCAAAATAACAAAAACAGCAATATAAAATTATCAATCAGGTATCAATCAGACTGCTTCTCTATAAATGCTACTCTAACTTTCTTTAAATACATTTTGGAACTATCTTCTAAGCTTTTTAAAATTTCACTAACATAGATATAGCAATTTCTTGTTATAGAAACATGCAGCATGGCATCAGATCTCGCCTTATCAACTGGAAAGAAGCAGCAAGAGTGAGCTGGCTAGCACCCAGAAAGGGGACTGAATTATCAAATCCCAAAGCCTGGCCCAAGTGACACTCCTTATGGGAGTTTGAATGAGGATGACTCAGGAGTTTTATAAAAACCTATAACTTGGTTTTCCAGGCTGGAGGAGGTGTCACTGGGGTAGATCCTGGGGTGCATGCAGCCCAAAGGATCTGTAGCTTCAATAAATCTTTCCCTCCATTAAACTGTGTCTGGTTTGGAAATTCATCCCAGCAATGTGAAGTCACCTATGACAGAAATTGTTCCAGAGAGAGTGGTGATATGCTGTGATGAATCTGACTATGTGGATTTTGGTCTTTTGACATTTTTTGTCCTGGAGAAGGAATGGACAGAACTTGGTACTTGCAACTGAAGATGCCATCCATAAGAATATACCAATTTTTATAGACTATTCTGATGAGAATTTGAAAATGCTAAGTGCAGAGATAATTGTATTTGGAGGCTTGGCTTATGAACTTTCAAAGAAAGACTGCAGAGAACTTTGTTGGAACAGGACTACTGGCATAAGGGCTGGCTGTATTCTTCTACCCAAGCCCTAAGAGTTGATCAAGGTTAAATTTGAAAGTAATGGACTGGCAGAAGATATAGAGGTGAGAGTTAAAAAGTTTAAAGTTGGAAAATTCAAGAAAGTTTAACTTACTGGCACAGCATGGAGACTGGATGCTAAAGGTGCTATTGTTAACGAGATATCACCATGGTTAAGGATGGCCAACTGCTTTCCATTGAAACACTACAGAGAACACCTGAGCCGAAGCCTGAATGGCAGAAATGCAAACTCTTTTGAAAGGAGATGACTGAAAGATGACTGCTCTTCGAGGTCATGATTTACTTAGTCCCTGAATTAACAACATGACTGTGTCTTGCACACCTGGTATTGGTTTCATAAGCATGAAAAATGCATGGAGTGGGTCATGAAATGTACATGGTTCCAGGAGCCACTGCTAAGATGTGCATATGAGGGAGGATGTGATGAACTTGGTGAGGAGGCCAGTGAAGACATCGGAAGATGGACCGTGGTTTGCATGAGATCCAAAAATGTTTTTGCTATGCCAGGACTGTGCAAGGGCTACTATGAAGTGCTGTTGGCTCAGAATGGAAGTTTTCCTCAGATACTCAGCCCAGCTGGAGGTCAGAATTGAAAAATCAGAGACTGTCATTGGTTGCTGGTTATGATATCGGACTTGAATTGCAGATGTTTGCTGTTTGCCTAGTGGTTGTTGAGTTTACATTGGTCCAGTCTCTCCTTAATATGCCCTAAAGCTATTGGAAATGTTTACTCTGTGCCATTGTGTATTGAAAGTATGCAACTTGTTTGATGTTATAGGATGATCCGTTAAGAGACAATCATAAATCTCAAATGAGACGTGGAACTTTGGGGAAATCTTAAATTGGTAAAGACTATGGAGACCTTTGAAGTTGGACTGAATACAATTTATAATGTGAGATGTTTATGAGTCTATGGAGGCCAGGGACGGAATGTGGTAGTTTGAATGGATGTCCCACAATAGACTCAGGAGTTTTATTAAAGCTTGTAATTCAGATTTCCAGCCACCTGGCTGGAGGATGTGTCACTGGGGAGGATCCTGAGGTCCAGCCCAAAGGTATGAAGAGAGCAGTATAAATTTGTATTTGGCGTGGAAGTTCATCCCAATAATATGAAGCTGACTATGACACCCTTCTTCCAATAAGTCCCACTTCCCAAAGGCTCCACCAGCTGGACACCAAGCATGGAGCTTAATCACAAACACATGAGGTAATGGGTGGTGGCATTTCACATTCAAAGTACCATAAGCAAAATAGCTGCTTTTCACATCATAAAGGGCTCAAACACCATAAAGAATGTTATACCCTCTGAGATTATCTTCAGTAACATATCTACTAGAATGGAACTCATAAGTATGTCTACCCGAGGACAGTCCACAGAAACAACTATGATGGAAGCAACTATAGAGAATAAATAAAACAGAAAAATGTGTACATAAGGCAGGTCAGAACTAATAAAGTATTTGCACATTGTGGATCAAAGTGGTCCCCAGAAATAGCAGGAAATGCCATAAAAAATAAATAGATGGTTGAGGTTCAATGGGAGAAGAGAAGGGAGACAGATTTAGAATTCTTTACTTCAAGTTGATAGCCATGCCCAAGATACATGAAGTGATGATAAAACCTTGAGAGTGTGATAAAATTATTGATACTTGTCACTTGATTAAACTATTTCACAAAATAAAGGAAAATTTGAAGGCTTGGACACATGTAATGCTCAAGAATTGCAAGAGACAAGCAGGTGTTAGACCTCTGAAGACCACCCTTAGGAAGAAATGGAGAAGGAGGGTCTGAGAAGAACTGTGGGTCCTCTTACTGTGTTCATCTGCAGAACTGAGTCATGCTTAACTCTGCTAACCCACCAAGGTTTCTTGAGCCAGACCAGAAAGTTGTGAGAGCTCCTCAGGCATCAGCCTTCAAGGCCTCCTTGCACTGCTGTGTTAACTTGCCCACTGCTCTGACTGCAGCTATGGATGCTAGACCCTCACTGTTCCTTCGCACTGGATTCCTATGCCCAGGGCTGCCTCATCCCGTGGGCATGAATTTGTCACTACCTGTACAGCTTGCCACTGTCAAAACGAGGGAGTTCCTGAATATGCCTGTGTGTGCACTACTTACCTGGACTAAACATCTGAAAAATTATGGTAATGACCATAATTGTAAAGACTTAAATTTTGTGGAATTGTCAAGAATAAATGAAGAAGGTGTATGTCTGTTTCTTACAATGAAAACAATATCAGAATCAGAGTCACGTGGAGTATCTTTAAGAATGAATTGAATTCGCAGTTGGGCGTTGTAGCACACACCAGCACTCAGGAAGTGACATAGGAGGATCGTCAAAAATTCAAGGACAACCTAAGCCACAGAGTGAGTTCCAGTTTAGGCTAGATTAAGTAAGAACCAGCTTCAAAAACAAGCAAGCAAACAAACAGAAATTTGGTTTAAGCATGAGTTTTTGATTTTTTTTTTATGCTCTGACAGTCAGAAGGTCACTTCAATTTATTTGGGAATGTGGTGTATAAAATGATAATTATTTTCTTCACTTCTACAAATAGCAAGTTTTATTATTTATTTATTTGTAAGTAGAGAAACAGTGCATTCCAGGGCCTCCAGAGGCTGTAAACAAACTCCAGATGCATGTGCCTCTTTGAGCATCTGACTTTACATAGGTGCTGGGAACCCAACCCGGGTCCTTAGGCTTTGCAGTTAAGCACGGAGTAATCTTTCCAGCCCCTATTTTTGTTATTGGGTTATGTTTGTTATTCCAGGTACATGCCCCTTACTAGGTTTATGGTTTCCAAAATTTGTCCAATGCCACAGTCTTTGCATTTTGTAAATGGCATCCTTTGAAGAACAAATAATCTAAATGTTTATATTATTCAATTTACTCATTTATTTATTTGGTTGTATTGCTATAGAAAATGTCACCTAATCCATAGTAACAAAGATTTATATCTATAGTTTATTCTGTTTCCTTCGATTTTAACTAGTATACTTAGGTCTTTGACTTAATGTTTGTAATAACTTAATGATGTGAGATCCTTCAGTATTAAGTATTAAGTGTGTGTGAGTATATGGGTGTGTCCATGCCACACCATGCATGTGGAGGTCAGATGGCGACCTTGAGGTGTTTGATACAGGGTCTCTTGCCACTGCAACTGCGGACTTCATATTGAATCCAATGTTATATGGGTTTTGGGGAACTGAACATAGATCATTGGGCTTTGCAAGAAAATGCCTTTAACTGCTATGCCTTCACCCCAGCCCGTAAATCTTCTTTTTGATCACAGAGGCCTTCTAAACACAGCATGTTGGATGCAACATTACAGAAAATCATTTATTCCTTCTTGAAAATCCTGGAGATAGATCAGTCAAGTACAACTTTGTATGTAATGTTGCATTTATGGGTAGTAAACAAATCAAAGTAATTTTTTATGTATTACTTCCAAAACTTTTCAAAATTAAGCAGAAATGTTATACTCTAGCATATTATAAATATTATTTTTTGAGTAAATATGTGTAGTGGTCCCCTATCCAACTGCACTGGTTTAGTTCAGAAATATATTTAATACTTTGCATCAGCAAAACTGTTGAGAAACCACTGTAAAACTCCTTTCACATAAACAAGTGTTAAACATATGTAAAAAAATCCAGTTAGTTGTTCCCCATTCTACTTCTTTTTGTCATTTTTTTTAAACAGAAAGGGTTTGTTATAATGAATGAGGTTGTTTTGATGTGTGATGAAGATGGTGTGTCTTCCCCAACCAGCTCTGTTAATGGTGCCAATTGTGCCAGATTGGAAATGGATTAAATTAACTATGATCATTACCAAAGCCATCTGTCAAGCAACTGTGGTAGTCATAAAAATTTTCAAATCTATAATTTTTAGGATTTATGGGAGTTTCCTTGGCTTACACATCTTTGAAGAATATCATTTGTCCCATTTTCCTTTAATATAGCCACCATCCAAGTAGTTATTATATTAAATATTAAAAATTATTTTTACTCTAGTACAGTTTTAGGCAAATTCATTAAAGTTATTAAATATGCACATTGACTATGGTAACAGTTATATGCATGTCCACATATTTTTAGCACAAAAATCTCTTCATAATGCAGAGGTATTTTACCACCATTTTATCAGTTAGGAATACGAGACTCAAAACCAAGCACTGAAATGTTTCGGAAGTCACCCAGTCAGAAATTACAGGATCTGAACGCAGATCCTTCAGACTCCAAAGCTGAACCATGTACCCTCACAACTGCATATAAACATGGAATAAAATAAAAGTACAGCATTGTGAAATCTGAAAAAGCCAAGCTCAGTTCAGAAACAAAAGTCTACTGAAATTTTCATAAATTATTTTGTAGAATATATCTTTAAGTGAGCTAATTACAAAAAATAGTATTCATTTTTGAAACACTAGAAACTATTCTAGTTAACAAATATTCTATAAACCCTAGATCCAAAATTATAATGATAGTATAGTGGTTTGATTCAGGTGTCCCCATAAATTTCATGTGTTCTGAATACTTACTACTCAGCTGATGACAGTTTTGGAATTAGATTCTTGTTAGGGGTATGTTGTTGGGGGCAGGCTTATGAGTGTTATAGGCAGCTCTCCTTTGCCAGTGTTTGGCACACCTTCCTGCCACTGTTTGCAGTGCTGTGGCAGAGGTGATGTCCACTCCTCTGCTCATGCCATCGTTTTACAACAGATAGAAAAGAAAATCATAATGACTGAATAAAAGAAATGCCTAGCTTTCATCTGGACACAAGGTAAGCATTTGGTTGCTGTTATGATTTTAATGTAGAATGTCCCCCACAAAGGTGCATGTCAGCTTGTCACCTTTATAGTGTCTAATTCAGGCAGGCAGGGAAAAAAATCTGATTTGTTTCTAAATTGGAGGATGGGCCCTAGAGTCCGTCCATATCTGGGACTGGGGTGGTGGAATGTTTGACTGTGGACAGGATCAGTGTCAGTCAGACACAAGTTCTAGTCCAATAAGGAGTCTTTATTCTTGTGTCAGGATGAAATAGCAGGTGGGTTGGCATCTCCTAGTTCCCTCTGGGCCTCAATGTCTGACTGAAATCTGCCCAGCTTTCTCCTATTCTGTCTCATTTTCACTTGCATTCTACAAGATCAAAACTTGCCACTGATATTATTTCTTTGAGACAAGACATAATACCTCCAGATCACCTATATTGGTGTCATAGTCAGCCGCACGCTGCTGGGATGGACTTCCAAACCAGGCACAGTTATGGGAGGAAAGGATTTATTGAAGCTACAGATCCAGGGAAAGTTCCATAATTGCTAAAGAGGCTGGCCCCCTTTCACAGGTCCAAGGAAAGGGAGAAAACACCACCAACACCACACCACACCACACACACACACACACACACACACACACACACACACACACACACACTCCAACTGCAAAAACATAGCAGTGAACTCCAGGCTAGAGCTCAGACTGTTCTTTACATATCTATGGCTGGAATTCCAGATCTGCCCTCAGAAACACCTTAGGGCTGGAGTCTAGGATCCAGCCAGGCCAAGGTGACACCTCCTCCAGCCAGGTGTATACAAATTACAAGCTTTAATAAGCTCTTGAATCTATTGGGGAACATCTATTCAAACTACCACAATTGGTAGTAACATGGATTGAAATATACTGTTCTGGGCAGAGAGTATTTATCTAAATGTTGAACATTGCAATGAAGACTGAGGGGTGGGATCAGTGCCTGAAATGGTATGAACTGTGGGTTTACCAAGGTGAGCAGAGAGCAATACAGTGAGGCCCCTTGTTTATTTGAAATTAGCCAGCAGAAGCCTATGCCTTGAAAAGCCATGATAAACTAGAGAAGCAGAATAAAGGAAGGCATGAGGACAGGTTAATAAATGTCCATAGCTGTATATTTTAAAACTGTGTGTTTGGTTGTTTGGGTTGTCATGAGAATTCTGAACACACTGCTATATGGAAGAGACCAGCAAGTCAATAAGTGCTCATCTGTGTAATGGTAGCACTAAACCAGAGGAGGGTAATCAAAGGCTTACTGATTGCTTAGAGATCCACTTAGTGACAAGGAACACTTTAACTGGATCTGGGATCCATGGCAAAATCTTAGAGGGACCAAGAACCCCAGATTCCAAGGGGAAATTCCCACTACCAGAGACCTACAGAGAGGCTACACCCACTAGAAGCTAGCCAAAATACAATGATGTCTCATTTAACCTACATTGATCTCACTCTCCGATGGAGATTCTGTTTGTATTTTTCAGAAGGCATTGAGAGAGCCTAGGACAACTCAATTCCACCAACAGGACATTGGATGATGGCTGGCATCCTGGCAGGAGATGAACCACCCTTGGCCTATCATGTAGGGCCCAAATGAAACGTATGAGAAAGTGATGAGATAAAGAGACCAATCACCACAGCAAGTCAGATAACCTATAAAAGGTCAATGGAGACAGACATCAACAATACCCAACACTACTCAGGGCAAAGATCCAAAGATACTTAAGATCTCAACAACAAAACAAACTCAAAATTCACCCACTATAACTCAGGGAACTTAGAGGAAGAGGGGGCGAAAAGATTGTAAGAGCCATGGTGGGGGAGAATATCCAAAGACATTGCCCCCTCAGCAACAAAGCACAAAGGGGGAAGAAAAACCTGGCTACCTCTGGTGCAGTTCATAACCCCCTAACCTATGGAGAGATCCAGTATGTGACAGAGGAGGGATCTCAGTGGGTAGGGGATAGAGAGGAGGGAAATGGGGGCACCATCACAAGATTTGCTCATACAATGTATATAATTATTCATAATAAGGGTATTACTTTTTTAAAACATAATATGTAATAATTAAAATTAAGAAATAACTATCTGGAACCTCTGCAACACTGTAGTTTATTTTGTAAATTAATCAACTAACAACGCCTTTCTTCATAATTCCAAAACGAACTGGAATAGAATTAAATTCCTTTTTTTAAAAACTTCTATTTTCATTTACCAGTTAAGTTGTTTTCCTATCTCTGAGTCTTGCCTTAACTCCAATAGCTCACTTAAGGCACTATTTTTACTTTCAAAAAACCTAGGTTCTTAATATGCTCCTGAAAAATAATTAGATATTGCTCCCCACAAGGGTTCAGGTCTGCTGGGCCTGCACCCACTCCTCTGACATTTGTATTTATGGTTAGTAATTATGTACACAATGCAAGAAAAGCAGTGTGATCAATCTGTTTGTGCTTCTCAGTGGCCAAAAGGCATAAAAATGATCTATCCCAACTGTGCCTCAATGAAACTGCAACAATTCCTTTATTCTTCATTCGCCTTTTAAAATTAGGCCATGTTATCTGCATCCTTCCTTTTAAAATGTTAATTTTTTTTTCTTCTAAATCCCAGTCAAGCTGCAATTACCTAAAGAGATGATAGCATTTGGGCCTGGCATTCTGCAAGGCAAGTTGAGGCAGATGGAGGATTCCAGGAAACTGTCCTCAGAGCCTCCACTCCCTCTCTGAAGGGATCCACCAGCAAGAGTCGGAAAACTTAGCCCTCATCTCCACTGAAGTCATGGAGCTGTTCTCCATGGACTCCTGCCCTTCCAAAAATGAGTCTTTGACTTCAAATAAGAAGGTGGACACACCGTGTCTATGTATCCTTTCCCCATGAAATCCCTCGCCCTAGAGAAGAGAAAGACGACAATTTAAAACTCAGCTCACATCGTTTTTCTGCTGCCTCTTCACTAGCTAGCATGCTTTGAAACTTAATAAATCTCTAACTTCTTTCCAGAGTAAGTTCTCTTCTATATTCTCCTTTTCTTGTTTCTCCTTATTTTTTTCTCTTCTCATTCTTTGTATCTTCTCTGGCTTAAATGTATTTTTTTTGTCTCAGTGCTAAATCTATACTAGTGGCTTATTTTATCATGACACCTCTTCACAACTGTGTCATCATCCCGCAGGAGTAATAGGAGCTATTGTGATGTCTTCCCATCTCCAGGTCCTCTGAAGGTTCTAGGATGATCTTTACAAAGATGACATCAGTCCTAACATTTAAACACCGAAATAGCTAATGATACAGCACTTGCTATGAGCTATGCAGTTTTCTGGCAGCCTTACATATATTAATATATTCTCATATTATAATGGCACCATGAGGAAGGAACTACTTCTGTCTATCATCCCATCAGAATGATAGCCACTGGGAATCAGTAAATCCAGGAATCTACTGGAAATGCCAGGTAGTCCTGGGTACCCAGCCACAGCAGCCTTGCTCTATGATGTGTTCTCTGAACTGTCGTGTCATAATGTATCATACTGTGTCAGTAGAATGGGATGTAAATGAACTCTGAGCTTGCCAAATTAAAAGGCATGTCACAGTGACGCCATTGGAATATATTCGTGGATTTAGATATGTGCCATCTGCAGCGTCTCACTATTAGAACTGTTCCCTGACCTCATAACTGCCAATTAAAGGGAAATGAGAAAATGAATTTCATAGAATTATTCTTCTATTCATGGTAGATGGAAGAGAAGCCATCTGTTTGGACTCTAATAAGTCACTCGAATCTTCTCAGTACAAATAACACATTAGTAGAGAAATTTCACATCACAAGAGCATTCTGCGTGGCAACTCAAAAGTGAGCATTTGTTCAAAAGCAATGAAAAGCTTTGGAAATTTAAATCTTATAACAGGTCTTTCTCACAACAAACTCTATTTGCCATCTTCCTTCCCTCAAGTGGTGCTACTTCTAACATTCTCTCCTCTCCCTTGTCAAACATAGAAAATACTATTATTATTGAAAACCCATGCACATATAGAAAAAAAATCAAAATATTTGTGCTACCATTTTAATAATCTTAGTAAGGGGTTGTTGCTTTTAATTGTTTTCAAATTCAAGCATTTTTTCCTACCACAATGATCAATATGTGAAAGGTTACTAAGACAATTTCAAATAAATATCATTTGCTCAGGTTGGAGGAATGGATCGTGGTTATAAGTGCTTACTGTGGAAGTGTGAGGGTCTGAGACCACCTAGGTTCAATTCCTTAGCACCCACATAAATAGTTGGGCGTGGCCACATGCTCCTGGAACCCCATTCCTATCAGGGCAGAGTTCAGAGATTGCTGGGCTCACTAAGTGGAAAAAAGTGAAAACTGCTACTCTGGGTTGAATGAGAGACTCTGTCTTAAGAAAACAAGCAGATGTGAAAATAGACATATGCCCAAAGTTATCTTCTGGCCTCCATATATGACATGATATTCTCCATCACACATATGCCCCAAAAATAATAATAATAATTTGTCCCAGATTTCTTCCTTTTGGTTAAATTGTAAAAGTAAAGAATGAAAATTATAGAGGTAATTGCATAAAGACAAAAATTCATCTAAACTTAATTTTATTGTTTCATATATTTCCCCAATTAAATTATTTTATCTCCTAGTTCTATGTTCTTTCCTGAGAAATGTTTTAGTACATGCTGACATGTATTCATAAGTAAAAATGACCACATTTCAACCTTAAAATAACATGTTCACACAGATTGTATTTTTGTACTTTTCATAAAGCAAAAAAAAAAAAAACCCACAAACACCTTAGAGGATAGTTATGTTTTCTCAACTTCCCATCCACATAGTTATCTACATGTGTATCCTGGGTATCTTTGAAGTTAGTAGGTAATAAGATAGTCAATGGGCCAGAAGGCCTTTCTATTTCTATAATGACATTTCCTACATAGTCTCATTTCATTGTAGACTGGTTTTTGTAAACCACTATGAATTGGAAAGTTGATTCAATGTGAGATTCAGTGAGTAAAGTTTAAAAACTTGTATAGCACAAGTTCAAGACTGGTCTGGCTTCTGCAAAGGATGTCATATGTAAAAATAACATCCAGAACATACTTCAAAAGGCAGGTTCCTGTCCTCTGAAGCCAGTTTTCAAAAAAAAAAATTATATATATATATATAAAATCAAATATCTGCCATTCTTTCCTTCCTGGGTTGACAAGAAATGTAGCAAGACAAGATCTTAGAAGCACTGGGTTAATACCAGAAACTTCCAGAACTTTGTCACTCTCCAGCACCTGGGGCAGTGTTCTGCTTACGAAGTTCACATGTACCAGTGCTACTGAAAACCAGCCCTTCCACAGGGGTGAAGAGGATCCTTTATGCTCAGGGCTCTGTTCCTGCTGTACCTTCTCCAGACTGTCACCACCTCATGTCCTAGCTGCACACTCTTAGAGAAGCTCATGATTGCTCACAGGTGGGCTTTCTGCTCTCACACTCTTCCTCTTTCAGGGAAGACCCGAGATGGCAAAGAATAGAACCAGAGCAAGAAAGGTGTTTCAAGGAAAGTGATCGTGATGGAGGGAGAACTCTGAGATTAACACAGAAGTGGCAGAATGGAGCAGCAGGAGGGTGAGAAAAGAGCAAAGCAAATAGCAAGTCAGCCAGAGCTGCCTAGCATCACCCATACCTGCCCCGGGGAACTCCACCAGTGCCCCCCAAACCTTGTAATAACAGCACTTACCCAGTAGAAAATCAGGAAGGCCTCCTCCCCAATCTTGGGGCTCCTGAAACTAGAATAAAAAGCCCCCACTTCACACAAGTCTATTCGGTCAGTCTTAAAGGTTGTATACATGTCCTTCAGTTCCAGATTAGTGTATCCCAGAGTCCCAAGTTCAGCAATACCTGCACTCATCCCCCAATGAATAAACATGAATAAAACCTGAAAATATCAAGAAATCCCCAACATAAGCCAAGCCAGCCCCTTAGGACTAAAGGATGGTCCCATCTGTGTCCTGCAAGTCCAGGACCATGGCTCACAAAGACCTATTACTTGCTATCCAAGTGGTTTAGAGAAATCCCTATGCATGGCCTACACCTCTGCAACTACAAGCCTTGTGCTTGCCTACAGGACCTTTGGTCTAATCCCACAAACCTAATCTTCATCATATGCCCCCAAGTACAGGGAATGTTTCCTGCATAGTCCATACACTTGTGAACAAAACTGCTGGTGCCAAAAGTCCCAGCATCAATGGGGCTTGTCACTTGAAAAGTGGAGAAGACACTTTCTGAACCCTATCTATACTGAGCAGTTACTAATGCTATAAGCTGCAGTAATCCCATAATTGTCCCATCTGACCTAAGGAAGGTCCCCTTTGTGTCAGTCAGACAAACTCAAGCCTTCCGTTAGCCACTGTCCCCAACATCACCTGTGTTCTTCCTGCAGGAGGTAGATGGCTTATCTCTGCTAGTCCATTTGACAAGATGTAGATTCACCACAGAAAGAAATCTATTGTCATAACAGTAGGTTAGGTGGGGTGGAAGGGCCCACCCAACAGTGGGTGCCACCATCCCATGGACTTGGCTCCTGAACTATCTAAAAAGGAGAGAACTGGCTGAGGACCACCATTCATCACTCTCTCTACTTCCTACCTGTTGATGTGAAGGTGTGACATTAGTTTCCTGTTCCTGACATGCTTTCTCCGCTGTGATGGACTCTACCTTCTGGAAGTGTAAGCTGAAATAAACCCTTTCCTTGCCTAAATTGCTTCTGGCCAGGTATTTTGTCCCAGGAATGAGAATGTAACTAATACTGTGAGGAGGGGTCCATCTCATCTTGTGGCTCTAGAAATGTGAGTTAAACTATATGGTAGTGTAAAATGGACCTAAGAGACATTCCCCAACCACTTCATAGATCAGAAGCAAAATACATATCTTCTCATAAGCACATGGAACATTCTCTAGAATACAACACACACACACACACACACACACACACACATATATATATATATATATATATATATATATATATATATATATATATATATATATGTGATCTATCAATTCAAAGCAATCCCTACTACCAATGGTTTCATAGAAATTAAAAATTAAATGTCTCCTTTTGTTACTATAACAAAATACATGAAAACACAACTTAAAGAGGAAAGATTTATAATGGCTCGTGGTTTCAGAGCATTAATTCCAGCTTTTCTTTTGGACATGAGATAAGGTAGAGCATTATAGCAGAGTGAGGTAGAACAGAGCTACTCACCACATCAGGGCCACGAAGTAGAGAAGTAGCATTAGAGACTAGCGACAGGATGTGCCTTTCAAAAGCATGCTCATGTGACTTACCACTTACAACTGAGCCCTGCCTTCTAAGTTTTTACCACATCAAATTATC
The DNA here is from genome assembly GCA_004024765.1 of Zapus hudsonius. Lineage (NCBI taxonomy): Eukaryota > Metazoa > Chordata > Mammalia > Rodentia > Dipodidae > Zapus > Zapus hudsonius. The sequence continues at coordinate 16,304 of PVHP010006590.1, forward strand.
ATAAAAATGTCATCAAATTATCAGTGGATTAATTCACTAATGGTGCCAGAGCCCTCGTGATTTAATGACATCCACAAAGCCCATCAGCTGGTCACTAAACCTGTTAACACATGAGCCTTCAGAGACATTTCAGATTCAAGTGATAATATTCTTTCTGTCCATGGCCATCAAAGCCTTGAGTTTATCACACCACACAAAATGCCTTCTGTCCATCTGAACACAAAGTCTTCAAGTCAGTCTCATACTGATCAAAAGTCTAAGTCCAAAGTCTCAAGGCAAACTCTGCGCTGTGAGCTCCTGTAAAAATCACAAACCAAGTTCCAAAGCAAAACCAAAACCTGGGAAGTTATCATTAAATCCAGTAGCTCCACATCCAATATCCAGGTCATATTTGGAGGTAATACAAACTCCAAAAGGCCTGGAAAGTTATTTCTATCTCTATCATCTCTCTCTATCATCTCTATCTCTATCATCTCTACCCCCATCACCCCCACCCCTAGCTCTATCATCTCTAGCTCTAGCTCTATCATCTCTACCATCTTTGCCTCAATTGTCTCCAGCTCTATCATCTCCAGCGCTATCATCTCTTTCTCTAGCTCCATCATCTCCATCCCCATCATCTCCATCTCTAGCTCTACCATCTCTAGCTCTAGCTCTACCATCTCTATATCTCTATCATCCCCACACCCCTATCATCCCTAGCTCTATCATCCCTATTCCTGGCTCCATCATCTCCAGCCCCATCATCTCTGGTTCTAGCTCTATCATCTCTACTGTCTCCACATCTCTATCATCCCAGCCCACCATCTCTGGCTCTATCATCCCTATCTCTGGCCCCACCATCTCCATTTCTAGTTCCGCCTCTAGCTCCGTCATCTCCGCTCCCTCCATCACCTCCAGCTCTATCATCTCCACCTCTAGCTCTATCATCACCACTCCCCTACCATCTCTAGCTCTATCATCTCTATATCTCTATCATCCCTAGCCCCACCATCTCTATCTCTAACCCCATCACCCCCACTCTAGCTCCATCATCTCTGTCTCTAGCTCTATCATCTCCATGTCTCTATCGTCTCTAGCTCTATCATCTTTGTCTCTATCAATCATCTCTAGTTCTATCATCTCTACACCTCCATCATCTCTATCTCCACCACCTCCTTCTCCAGCCCCATCAGCTCTAGCTCTAGCTCTAACATCTCTGGCTCTAGCTCTATCATCTCTACATCTCTATCAACTCTATATCCATCATCTCTATATCTCTATCATCTCTATCTTCATCATCTCTAGCTCTAGCTCTATCATCTCTGGCTCTAGCTCTATCATCTCTATCTCTATCACTCTGTCTCTGTCTCTATCTCTATCTCTATCTCTGCTGCTCTGTCCACGGTAGCCCACACAGCTTGTCCTTTTGACTGGCTCTACTCTTAGCCTGAAGCTTTTCCAACATATGTTGCACATTCATGCCTCTCCAACTTCCTAGGGTCTCCATTGTCATTTAATGTTCATTCTCGGTTTCCCACATTGTTCTCTCAGGAACTGCCCATAGGGAATCCAATTCTGCCAAAAGTTATGTGGACTCTGTGGCTTTTCTTTGAAATGTAAGCTTCCATAATCTTGCACAGGTCCGTGAAGCCAGCGTTTCATGGAGGAAGATAAGATCTGCCAACAGATCAAGGAAGGAGCTGCCACCCCTCAGGGCCAGAGCTGCAGCAGACTCTGAATGCCTGCAGGAGAAATACTTGCTTAGGTAGGTCTGGGCAAGAAGGACAGCCCCAAACTCTTATTTTCACACCTTGCATCTGCTCTGGGTGGTGTCTGGCCAATTCCTGAGATCCTCTCAAAGCCATCTCTTGTCCCAGTTGGGCAGTACTTGCCTTTTAAAAAAACACTCTTTATTGATAGCTTCCATAATTATAGACCATAAACCATTATGGTTCCATGCCCACCCTCCCCCATATCTCTTCCCTCTCTCAATTAGTCTCTACTTTGTTTCGGTGTCGTCATCTTTTCCTCCCATTGCATAGAGGTATTATCAGGCACAATGAACATCAAGGCCATGTTGTGTCTGGAAGTTTCCATTATAAGCAGAAGGACCCTTCCTTTGGCTCTTACAATCTTTCCTCCACCTCTTCCACAATAGACCCTGAGCCTCGGGAAGTGTGATAGAGATGTCCCAGTGCTGAACACCTTCTTTTTAATAGCACCATTTTTTAAGCAAACACACATTCCTTGGCCCCAACTTCACATGTTTTCCTTTTCTTTCTAAACTACAAGTTTTTTAATCTTTCCTCTCCATTTTTTGCCCCTGATTCTCACTATGAATTTGACTGCAAAGTGTGCAGTAATTACCATGCCATAGTCTGAATGCTGCTCTACCTTGAAAATTCCTTTTCCATATCTGAATATCATCACCTCTAAACTCAGCCTCCCACAGCCTCAGTGCGTAGATAAGATCTAGATAAGCTCTTTGTTACAAAGCAGCATGAATGATCTCCAGTCAATTTCCCACAGCGCCCTTGTTCTCATCAACACCTCACTGTCCAGAGTCCTCTGTTCTGGTCTTCTGAGCTCACACCAGGATTGCACAGTATACAGCATTCTAGGCTTTCTCTAGTTCACTTCTCCAGAATTTGCCAAACTCCTCCACACAGCCAGTTCCAATGGTGTCTGAACAACATTGTTAGGTGAAGTCACAGCAATGGCCACACTTCCAGGACCGACTTTCTATATTATAATGTCACTTTTCTTCTCTGTGATAAATATCTGAGAAAAACAACTTAAAAAACAAAGAAAGTTGGGCTGGAGAGATGGCTAACATTAAGGCACTTGCCTGCAAAGCCTAACAACCCAGGTTTGATAACCCAGTACCCACTTAAACAAATAAAATATTTATAAATGATGAATGTTTAAAAAGATAGAGATGCTTATTACTCTGATGTGATTATTGTACATTATCTGTATGTGTCAAACTACCATAATATGCTCCAGAAGGAGGGTGTTCCAGCAATGTCTTAATAAAATATTAATAAAAGAATCTATTTTTATATCAAAATATTAGACTGACTTTTATAGCACCTTTTCATTTCAACCAACAATCTCCATCCTTTCAACAAATGTTTTATTTTTAGCATGTATTATATGAAATTCATTTAACACTCTTTTAGGAATTCAAAGGCAGCAAAAATTATTTCAGTTCTCAAACATGTGCCAGGCACATACTGTGTCAGGCACTGATGAAACCCAGGTTGTAGAGAGGGAAGATGAAGCATCCTTTCCTGGAAGTTTATATATCCCAGCTTGAAATCCTGATTATGAAAGTAATAATTTGTGTCCACCATGCTATGGTTAGGAAGCCAGCAGACATGGTGTTAGGGGTTCACAGAGGAAAGGAGCAGAGAAGTTTTAAGATCTTCCTTAAGAGTGTGTATTTTTGTAGGAACATAGAGACGAAGGCTCCGCCAAGCAAATTAATGAGGTGAGGAATTTCCAGGCACAAGTGTAAGCAATACGTACCATGCACCACTGGGAGAAATACAAAGTAGCTGGAGCCCAACCTGGAGGTGATGGGTGGGTGAAGGGTGAGAAGTGACCTCTGGGGAAGAAGGCAGAAGACAGAAGCCAGAAAAGACTTGGCTTACTGTGGAGTCTGGGGAGACCATTAGTGATTGTTCAGCCCAGCACTGAAAGCATCCAGGAGTGAAGCCGAGATGCTCAAGATCACGTGGAAAACGGCTGAGAGCAGATGAAAGTGATCACATGCCCCCAGTCAAAGGGTCACTGCCAGGGTGGCAAGTGGGTCCTCCTCACTCTCAGCCCAGACAGCATAGTTTCTTCCCCTGGCTCTCACTCTAACACCAGCTAATAGAAAAATCTAGTAGGACACCAAGTTCCATGGTATCTGAGTCCTGACCTTGAATTAGAAAACTGTTACCTGAACCCCTTGTCAAAAACAAAAAGTGCTGTTTGATTGGAATAACATTGTTAAATTGTATGTCTGCTACTGAACTCTTTAGAAATATGGCTAATATACTGCATATGTCTCATATAATATTTTGTGTGATACAGTTTTGGGCTGCAGAATGAGAAAAAAATCTTTCAAAGGTTTAGAAATTTATAATTAATTTGGAAATTAATTATAAAACCTACTATACAAAGTACACACCTATTCTATTCTTTCTCCCCCTCTCAATAATCAGGTTTTATAGTAAAGTGCTTCTAACATATTTTAAAAGGCATTTTTAGCATGTCTTCACTAGTAAATTAACTCATGTCCATTTTGGATGTATCTAGTTTATAAATACAAGATAGATTTGTATCATAGCATCTAGATAAGGAATTCCTACAGAACTTTTTTAGATTCTGAGCATGGTGCTATATATGTCCATAAATGAAACTGTCAAAAGGGGAAATGTTGATGTTAGGTGATAGGAATATTTCTGAACTACTTATTTTGTATCATAACTCTGTCTACATGGGACTTTGCTCAATAAATATTAGTTTATATAAAAAAATAAAAAATAAATTTAAAAAAATCTAAAATTTTAAAGTGAGAAACCTACTTCTATGATAATGTAATTTTTTACTACTCACATAATAGAAATTTATTCATTTTATCTACCTCCAGAGCATCTAAAAGATTACAGTCACTCCACAAGTGTGATTTTCTAACACAAATTTACTGGGGCTCAGCAGTGTTCACTGTGAAAGCATGAGCACCTGAGGGGACTCGAGACCATCTGAAATCAATTCCCTGGGACTCACATTAACAGCTGGGCATGGCCACTCATGTCTGGAACTCCAAGCCCATGTGGGCTGGAAGCAGAAGGATTCCCAAGGCTCTGGGTTCGAAAAGAGAGACTGTCTCAATGAATAGGTGAATGATCAAGATAAAAGAGGATGACATCCCACAATCTCCTCTGGCCTACCCATGCCTCACAAGAGGGCATGCATGTGTGCACCTCATACACACGCCACACCACACGGACTACACATGCACATACAAAAACAATGTACTGTATACCAATAATATGAAAACAGACTTGCTCACCACTACTGTAAGTCGGACAGCTATTATGGTGCACCATAGTTATTTTTAATTAAGTCACTTGAAACTATTGTCAAAATAATTCTTTTTTAATTTTTTATTTACTTGAGAGAGGGAGGAAAAAGAGAGAGAGAAGATGGATGGGCATGCCAGGGCCTCCTGCCTCTGCATACAAACTCCAGATGTATGCATCACTTTGTGCATCTGGCTTTCCATGGGTACTGGGGACTTAAACCCAGGCCATCAGGCTTTGTAAGCAAGCATGTTTAACTGTTGAGCCATTTCTCCAGCCCCTGAAAATAATTCTTAAGAAGTACAAAGTCTCAAGGGCAATTCTCGAAAAGACTTTCAACATAAACACTTCAGTAGATTTTAAGTGTCATTTAGGTTGGAGGATGTTGCTCAGTGGTACAACAGCATGTGTAAGAATAAAAGTATGATCATTTGTTTAGCTTTTTGTATGCATATCGTGTGTTAGTGTGGGGGGCCAGGTATGCTTACACTAATGTGTAACATCCGGTGTCTGCCTTAGTTATTCTCTGCCTTGTTTTTTGACCCAGGGTCCCTCACTATACCTGGGGCTCACTGATTTTGACACACAATCCAGCCACCAAATCTCAAGGATCCTCTTGACTTCACTATCCCAACACTGGGATTTGCCATGCATCACGATGTCTGGCTTTTTATGTGGCTGCTGATGACCTGAACAAAGGTCTTCATGTTTGCATAGCCATCACTTTATCCACTGAGTGCATCTAACTTTCTTGAGGAGAACTTGTCATACACAGCTTTTGAGCAGGTTTGCTATGTGTTTTGTGATATGCAGCCCAGACCGTTAAGAAGAGTAATACTGTGTAGCAGTCATCAGGAGGGGTTACCACCCAGGTTGCACGCACTGCCTTGCAGGCAGTATATGTATGGGGAACTATCCATCATTCAGCCACACCTTAGCAACCACACCTGAAGGGCTTTGCTCATCCAATTTACAATGTTACAGCCAATTTCCCATGGAACACTGCACATTGTTCAGCTCTTCTCAAGCTGCCCCAACATATTAGTCACTGATTCCAGATTGATTTTGAGATTTCCCTAAAATAAATCTGCTGCCCTGTATCAGGCATGCCCAAGAAAAGTGCCAGTAGTCTATCTATGGTTCAGGATGTACTGAGATGTCCAACCATATCTGATTTTCCCTTCAATTAATTGGTTCATTCAAAAATTGGAGGAATCAGGGCTGAAGAGATTGCTTAGCGGTTAAGGCATTTGTCTGCAATGCAGAAGGACCCAAGTTCGATTCCCCAGTGCCCATATAAAGCCAGATGCACAGGAGTGCGTATGTGTCTGGAGTTCATGCTGTGCCCATTCTCTCTCTCTCTCTCTCTCTCTCTCTCTCTCTCTTGCTCTCTCTCTCTCTCTCTTGCTCTCTCTCTTTCTCTAATAAATAAATAAAAATATTTTTTTAAAAATGGAGGAATCATTGTAAAATACAATGATAAAAACCTTCACCTAATAGGATGAAAACAAAAACCATAATGCAATTGCCGTGGAGAGAGTACTGAAGGCAAGGCAGCATTTAACCAATAAAGACATAAGCTACTAGGGAAAGGGTGGGGAACAAGCAATCTGGTGAGGAAATGCTTCTGTAACTTTTCAGATTGTGAAGACTCATGGAAATGACAAGGGCCTTTAAAATAATGCCCTTAAAAACACTTGAAATTCATGAAGACTAAATGAATGAAAAGATTAAGCAATATAGTTAATCAATACAGTGTAGTCTACAGTGTCACTTTTACTCTAGTTTAGGATTCTTTTAAAAAAGAATTTTAGGTCATATTAAACTTCAATATGCATACATATACCCAAAAGTCTATGTTAAATTATGCCATAGAGAAATAATTATGACTGTGGTTGGAAAGTAGAAATATTTATTAGCTATGGAAAGAATACTTTCAAATTTGAATCTATCTTTTTAAGCTTCCAAATTATTTAAAGGGTATATCTGATGTTTCTCTGTCTGTGAGAGTCAGTTATAAAACAAGAAGCCTTAATTAGATCAAATGCAAGATTTCCTCCAATTGACAGTTGCGGTGTTCTGGAAAACACACATTGACTTGGCACGAAATCTTTCTCACACATGATTCTTAGCTAAATAGGCTCCACATTTTAGCTTTGAACAATTTCTTCTACTTGAAAGTAAAGGCAATAGATAGTCAAATTTATAAGAAAATTCAGCAGGGCAGTGAAATGCCTCACAAAATGCCCAAGGCCATTGAATTCCAGCACATTCTTAGATATGGGTCCAGAGATCTTCCCTAGCATGTCAAAGACCACCTAACCTTAAGACTGCCTCACAAAGTCAGGGAGTTGGCTGATCCTGACAGGTTCAGACGTATCGTGTTATTTAGTCTATTGACAATCCCTATAATGAGGGTCTTTTAATGTGTCATAGGTTTATGGTGATGAAAATGAAGGCCAGGGTACTTAAATTCTCTTGGCTTAAAACTAACAAAGTGAGAAAGACACACACACACACACACACACACACACACACACACACACACACACACACAATTTAAGCAAGAGGTGCCCAACTGAAAAACCACGTACTTTTCTATAAGCTAGTTAGAATTTATTGCAACCCTAATACAAATAATATAGCACTGGCAGAATTTTTGGAGTGTGTCCATGAGGCCACTCAGTGAGGAGACTGAAATTAGTCATTTCTATATAGGTTTAAAAATGTGAAAAGTTACATTTATTGAGTCATTTTGTGATCCACAGGGTTGAACATGCTTTCTATATTCACATAGCAATGTTTCATCTGTTTAAGTTTTCTCACATAGTTCACTTATTAGTCACTGGTCAAAATAGCAATATTAACCTGATATTTTAGGTTGGACATTTATAAATAGTGACAATGTATCATTCATTACAAGTTTATAGATTTTTGGTGTCTTTTGTAAATGTCTTGAAAGATGGCCAACATGTTTTGCTCATCTAACTTTCCTTAAGCTGTGAGAACAATATGTTCTCAGCACAATCTTCAATCTTCTACAAGCAGAGACCTGAACCCAAAAGCATGAGTCACAGAGAATGTATAAGACATGAGTCACAGAGACTATATAAGAAGTGATTTTCCCTTCATGTTCGCTACATAGACCTTGAAGAGCTCATTGAAGGACCAAAAGAATTCTTCACTAGTCAACGATAATAATTAACCATGAGTGGGAGAGTGAAGATATTGTTCCAAATGGCACATTCCACATGTTGGGCATCTTCTTTTTTTTAATTTTTTTTCCTTTATTGTTCATAATGAGTTACATTGTTTAGTGGGCCAACCATGAGTTGTTATTCCCAATTTCCCGTTGCCCCCCTTCCCCATCCCCAGTCAGCTGGATATCCTCCTCCATGGGCCATCTGTATCAGTCTTTATGGTAGGGGACCATGGATAGCTCATTCTTCAGCCGGCATCTTCTGTGAGCATGGAGAATTGGAAAGATATATCATCAAAACAGCACAGCAAAAGATATGATGGAAAGATATAACAGTAGAAGAGCCACCTCAGTATTAAACGTAGACACTGGTGGAGGGAGAATCATTCCTGCCAGGCTATCAAGTGAACCCTCTAGGGCATCTAATGAGAATTAAGATCCAAGCCATGTTTGAGGGGAACTCCTTATCTAAAAGGATAAAGAGGCATGGCCAAGAGAACCTGGCTGAATACTAGGCTATCCATGGTCCCCTGTCACAAGGACTGATCCAGACAACCCATGGAGGAGGTTATCCAATGGAGGGGGGAGGGGAGGGCAGCGAGGAATTGGGGATAACAAAATATTGTAACTCATTATGGACAATAAAAAAAAACAGCAACAACAAATTATCTATCTAAGCAGACATTTTCTTGACCACTGTCCTAGGAGATTTTCAGGTAATGAGTGTGGGAAATATAACTTCATTTACCACAGTTACTTCTCAGTGAGTCATGAACTCTAGCCATCAGATATTTGTTTCATTTGGGTGAATGGGTGTCAATTAAGCAACACAAACAAATATTTAGCATCAGAATTCCCAAGTAGGCACTATAAGACATAACAAAAAACATTCAGTGAGCACCATGATTACTTAATTGTAAAGAAGTTCACAGCATAATTAGATTACCAGGGAAAGAATATTAAGGTTATAACTCTCATTAGCATTAGCAAAATATGAGTTTTGGTGTCTGTGCTAATTAAATCAGAAGCCTCTGTCAGAGGATATTTTATTGAAGATGTATTATCTCTTAGCTCCACCAATGATACCATAAGAGACCCAGAGCAAGAACCTAAGTTGTGCAGCCACTTGTGTGTTCCTATGCGGCAGCCATGGTGGCAGGAGGGCAGTGGAACCAGAGCTCCGTCTCCTGCCAGGTGACTCCAGTTAACCACAGTGTAGGACCCTGTAATCACAAGGAACGGTGTTGGTCATGTCTATGCTGGACACCCCTCTGTCCTCAACACCTAACATTGAATCTAGCCAGTCTTTAATAAAATTTTTACACCAACACTTCCCCCAAGATAGAGAAACAGGGAACTCTATTTGGTCTCCCAACAGAGTCCCTAATGAAGAAGGAGCTAACCTCCCTTCTCCAGGGGGAGAAATATGAAACACTGAGGGACAAAAAACTGCTCAGAGAATAAAAGAGGCAAGATCTTAGTTCTTATCAGATCTTAGCTGATTTCCTGGGGAAGCATGAATTTCATTTATACTGAATTCCATTAGAAATAATTGTGTCAATTATGACTTTAAAGGTTTATTTTTAAACTTTACTCTCATACATGCAATTTTCACTAATACCATAATTTTTTCTAGGTACCTTCAAAAATAATAGATTTTAGAGGTAATGCCTCATAAAAAGTGGTTCTTATGCTGGAAAAAGAATACGGTAGTGTTCATTAACTCTTACAGTAAACCTTAGTAAGTGAGCTTCAACTTCCTTTTCCATGTCGAATGAGTATATCTTTACCACATCATGCAACATGGTTATGACCTCTAGTAGGGCTTGATTGAGTGATCTGTAGCATTATTGGTGAAAATATTCAGAAAACTTAAATAACATATAATAAACATTTTAATCAAATGAATGAAAATATTTGGGTTGCTGTCTATAAACAACAGACATTTCTTCCTCACTGTTGTAAAAAAAAAGTCCAGGGCCAATTTGCCGGTGTCTGAGGAGGGCTCCATCTCTGGCTGATCCCTTGCACAGCTCACAGCACAAGAGGCCTGCAGTGGAGTGCTTGTTCCTCAATTACTACCCAAAGACCTGACTTCAACCAGCATCACCATGAGGATTAGCATTGTAGCTTATGAATCATGGTGTGACACAAACCATCAAATTATCATAGCAGTAAATCATTTTAAAGAGGTAAATAAAAATAAACAATGAGGCTGAAAGTGTAGAGCTCAGTAGTAGAATGTGTGCTTATGATACATGAGGCCCAGCAACAAATGCATACATATATACATCATACATGCATGCATGCATACATACATACATACATCTAAGACATTTGTCAAGCTTACAAAAAGCTAATTCAATAAATTATAAAATGGAGCATTAACCCTAACGGGTTTTATAAAGTGATTTTCAGAACTTTTCAGATGAAAAATAATACATTATCCCTACTTAACTAGCTAAGTATTCTAGAGGCCTGTTTCTATAACCTAAGATCTTAGGAAGATATAAAATTTTTTTTTGTTTAGTTCAGACTAAGGGGCTCTACTGAGTCTTTTTTCAATGTCCTTTTAAGAGTCAGTAAAAGATATCAGTTATCCAAGACCCATCGCCTTAAAACTGAGACATTCCAGAGCAGGCTATTCTCCTCCCTGCCAAGTGATGCTAAGCAGTCACTCCTGCTCTTCAGAATACACAAGCATCAGCAACTGTATTTTATAATTTTCCCAGAGTACTTGAGAGAGTACTTTATTAGGGCAGATTCTTTTTCCCATTGTCTCTTGCATTCCCCACATGGAGACCAAAATCAAGGTGGGTATATTTCAAAGGTAGACATGTCTGTATAAGCCTACCTGAAATTAAGATCAAAAGGACATTATCAAGATTTTTATAAGGTGACTTTATATAAAGCAGACCAACATTTGATTTTCTTAGGAGATACTAAATGAATCTTTTTTTATTTACAAATGGAAGCAGGAGTGTATTTAATGAGTCATCATATGATCACAGTATTTTTAAAGGCTATGACTTTTTTCATAAATAATATCTATATTATCCATATTTAGATACACTGAATGAGCAAATAATGTGTTGGTGTCCCCAATTCCCTGATTTCCCTCTTCCCTGTGCCCAGTCAGCTGGGTATCCTCCTCCGTGGGCAGTCTGTATCAGTCCATGGGATAGCAAGTTATGGATAGCCTAGGAGTCAACCCGGTTCCACACCCCTTTGTATGTTGTTACTGAGGGAGGCCATGTCTCTGGATATTCTCCTCCACCATGGCTCTCACAATCTTTCTGCCCCCTGTTCCACTCAGTTCCCTGAGTCATGGTGTATTAAGGCTGCTGCTTTATTGTTGAGGTCTTAGGTGTCTCTGTACTTCTGCTTTAGGGTGTGTTGAAGATAGTTGGTGTCTGTTTCACTGGCTCATCCTGTGTTGACTGATTGGCTGTGGTTATAGGTGTCTTGCTTATCCCACCACTCTCTGTGGGGTTCCATGTGGATCCTCCATGGTAGGTCTGGGGTGGCTCATCTCTTGCCAGGATGTCAGCTATTGGCCTGTGGTTCATTGGTAGGGTTGGAAGAGCCACGGCTTTCTCTCACTGCCTTCTGAGAAATTCAAACAGTGTCTCCATGGGAAAGTGAGATCAGTACAGGTTAACTGAGATACGCATTTCTGAGTTGGCTAGATTCTATTGTGAGTAGCCTTTTTGTAAATCACTTGTAAAGTGAATTTCTCTTTGGGGGTCCCAAGATTCTGGTTCCTGGTGCATTTTGTCCTCAGTCCCCAGTTCCAGTCAAGGGCTCCCCATCACTGAGTAGATTACTTGGACGAATTAAAAGCTATTGATTGCCTCCCCTAGGCCTTGGCTCCTTCATTACACATGTCTTCGTTTCAAGGTTCGCTGTTCTCTCCCAGTAGGAAGTGTGTTCAGCCTACTCATGGTGGAAGACTGTGTTTCATGCCAGTGGTCTCTGTTTATTCCAGCTGTCATTGACCAGTTTCCCCTGGTAGCTTATGCAGTGCCTTCCAGCACTGCACTACCATCTGGGGGCTGGTTACCATTCTGGACCTTGCGGGGTCTCTCGGTGCTGATATATGGCTTTCTGTGGTTTCTTCAGCAACAGGATACTACCTCAGGCCTGAGGGGGGCATTCAAGAGCTTTGACAGTAGCCTGTCTTGTTTTGGGGACCTCATGTTGACCTTTGGTCAACAGCTCCGTGATGGAAGGAGCCAATGACTGGGACAAGGAGTTGGTCTGATCAATTATTCATGGGGTTAGTCTTTCTCCCCTTCTATTCATGGCCCCTCTTACCAGATGATGCCCACTTCTTGCTCAAGACGCTACAGTATGAAAGTAGGGATTTTATGATTTTGATTCATTATTGGTTTAGTACAATTTGATGCTTTCTTTGAAATGTTTTAAACCAGAAAATTAGAAATGACACTGCAAAGATTTGCATTAGAAAACAATCAATAGCAAGTTAACAAAATATCCAAGTAAATCTCTTATATAACAATAAGTTTGCCAGTGGAAACAGTCCAATCTCCATGTTTTTAAATATACATTTCTGTTAGTTTTTTTGAAAAAGATGAGATAAGATGAATTAAGGTTTCTTTTTGCTCCTTCAGTCTGATCTCTCATGACTCATATCTAAAAAGGCATGTAATGAAAATAACATTTGCTTTCTTTTATCTAAGAATATTTAACTATCTTATTATATGCCAAAAGATTTTTTATATATCATCCCATCCTGGGATCAACAAAAAAGCTTGTGAGATAGTGTGTTATGATACCCATTTGGGACATGTACTAGTCAAAGAAAAGAAAGTAACAGCTTGTTCAAAGCAAATATCAGATCAATATCATTTAATCTCTTAAAGATGCTGTATTCATAGCACTGGGCTACACGCTCTTTAGGAGTGGAATAGATGAACCACCCTACACTCGGTCAGCCCTCAGTAACCCAGTTCAGCTTGCTCCTTCTTCTGATTCATGCACACATCTCTGTAACTGTGAAAGACAAGTTCAAATGCGAAGAATGCGCATAACTTTAACAGAACTGTTTTAAATTGTTCCATTATATAAAGAAGCAATATTTCAAATTTCATTCAGACATCACCTAAAAGAATCTGCACATTGGGCTGGGAATATGGTTCAAGGGTTAAGAGCACTTGCTTACAAAGCCTGTCAGCACTGGTTCAATTCCCTAGTATTCATATAAATTAATGCATGTGTCTGGTGTTCATTTTCAGCAGCAAGAGATCCTTGTCTGCCCTCTCTCTCTCCCTCTCTCTTTTATTCTCTCTCTAATAAATAAATAAAACATTTTAAAAGAAATTGAACATGAAAAATAAAAATAGATTTCCTGCACATTTCTCGCATGCAAAACATACTAGGGAAAATATTCATAAAGATAATTACAGAGATTAGACCTTAAAAGATGTGACCCATGTAAATTAAATATCCTACTAAAGAAACTACCAGCAACGAAACTTGCCACAGTCAACTCACACAGGATATGGAGACAAAGTGTCGTAAACTACTAAGTACTTGCAATTGTCCTTTAGTTCAATTTAATGTAGTGGGAAATAGTTGTGTGTGACGTATTCTTGTAAACAATGTCACTTAGAAATTCTTATCATTTCCTTTATAGATTTTGTAACAAAATGATAGTCCATTTAAAAGTCATTTGAGTAAACATGTAAAATTCAAGTTTTTGACAAACTATACTGTTTCTTAAGAAATCTATGTTGAGTTTCCTAATTTAACAGTGATCAAAAGATGCCCAAAGGATACATTTATTTTTAAGAGTAAGATGCTATATCCTGATGGTTATTTCTTCTGTTATGTTCATTCGGTAAATTGTATCTTTGCTGGTAATGTTTCTCAAGTACATGACCACATGCTGTTGAGGGAAGAAAGGCCATCTCATAGCCCAGGAGCACTTCTCTTGATCATTCTGAAGCATGCAACAATAAACTAGAATGGAAATAAAATACTACAGGAATAAAAAAAAAGAGAAGCAAAACTGTGCTTAGAAAAATCACAACCTCTAAAAATACTCTAGTTACTACAACTTTGAAAGTTACTAATGTTTTAGATGCCACTGAAACTTGAGAGGGAATGGCCTGAATGAACTCTCAATGTAACATGAAAAGAATCCAAAACACATAGGAAAGTGAGTCCATGTAAAAACTGTTCTCCAGTCTTTTATTAACCATTTGGAGATTTTAAGATTCAGTATCTGATTTATTACATCTGTACATGTTCTCTATCAAGTGCTACTTTATCTCTTATTCTTTGTCATCCAAAGAGTAAGTTGCAAGCTTAGGAAAGTATTTATTATTTTTTTCATGCTAACTTCCAAGTGCACAACAAAATATTAAAACAAGATTTAATGTTTGTCAGTGAGTGTTTAAAGCAAGCAATAAATCTCATCCTTGGTTCTTTGGATAATGATTCCAAGCCTGCTACTTCCTCCTTGATTCCCCCAGGGGACTCTGTGACTGACCTTAAGATATGATGCACAAAAAACTTTTACATAATTTTCCTTAGTAAAAAATATGGTGAAAAAATGTAAATTCAACTGAACAAATCATCAACTCAGAAAACTGTCTGCATCTCATTTAGAGATAAGATTAAAAAATAAGGTGCCTTCTCTTTTTAACAGGTGGAAGACATACAGCTGTTGATTAGTCTTATTTACATTTTTTAAATATTTCCTGTATGGTGAGGTAAATAAGCTATTGGTGAGTGTGATAATCATTTCTTTTCTGAAAAGTTGCAACAGGACAAGTAAATTATGACTGCAGTAATCACTGGAGAAAGACTCAGGGGTGGAGGAGACAGAAGGGACAGTCCAGTAACAGAAGAATCAAAGGGGTGGAGCAGGGGTGTTCTGAACTCCCCTCCTGGATTGCTGTGTCCATCTGTTTCCCAACTGGCAACTGCTCTGAGATCATCTCTCCCTCAGAGCAGCAAGTCCGCTGATGCTAACTCTGGGTCTACAGGACAATATTCCAACGAACCTCTATTATTTTATAACAATGAAGAATTTGAACAATCCCCCCCTACAAGATAGAAGGAAGACCCTTCTGTTTTGTGGGGGAGGTCTGCGCATGTGTGTGCAGGTGCACATGCTTGTGTGTATGTATATAGGTGGAGGGAAACAAACAACCTTAGGTGTGACCCTAGGAATCCCCCCACCCCTTTGAGACAAGAACGCATTAGTCTGAGCTTACCAATTAGGCTAGACTGGCTGGCCAGCAAGCTCCAAAGACCCTCCTATCTCCACCTCCCCAGCACCGGCATTGCAGGCACATGCCAGGATATCCACCATTTCACCTGGGTGCTTGGGATTCAACTCAGGAAGCACTTTACCAATTGATCTATTTTCCCAGTGCCCCTCACTTTTTGATTTTACACGAGTTTGTGCTGTCCACATAATCCCTCCACTCTTACTCTGCCCAAGTTTTCTCCACGGTGCTGTTTCTTCCTCAGTGAAGGTGATATGATTGCTTACTTGCCAAGTAGAAAATCCAAGGGTAAGCCCCACTTTCTACAGTGCTAGGGTGAGTTAACATCATCGAAAAAGGAATAAGAATCTCTCTGTAAGAATTTCCAGGGCTATGATGGTAGAAATGACAGTGACTGAAAAGTTTCTAACCCTAACCTTGAAAAGGGGGTGGGGTGGGGAAGAATTGAAATAAGTAATAATGTGACTCAGAAGAAGCAAATTCATTTGAGGCATAGCATGAAAACTTTAACTGTTTTCTAAAGGCCATTGGGCGACTTGTTCTCATCGACCCCAATGTGTCAATGATTCTCAGAAACTGTTTTAGGCTATAAATGTTGGCAAAAACATATATAGAGAGCATAAAGCATGGATTTTTTTGTGGACTTTAGACTACATCAAGGGTTTGGGTACAAACTAAAATTAAAATACAAAATTAAATTAAAATAGAAAATAAAATGTAACCTTTTGGTGGCAATAGAAAAATGAGAAAATGAAACAGAACAATTGTATAAAACAGACACGTCAAAACGCTTTTAAATTTCTCCTGACTAAAAATGCTGTGTACTGTTATTCTTATATTCACATGACTTCCAACATCAGGACCAAACTGCACAATGAAACATTAAAAATAAAATAAAATAAAGATATATCACCAAAAAAAAAGTGACAAAGATGTTCACTTCACCTCTAGCATAAAAAAAAAGAAACTAATGGAGCAGATGTGTTGGAATTCTATTTATTTCTAAGGAAAAACTTGAGTCCTTGTTGTAAAATAAATTAATTCTCAATAAGCATACTAGTTGCCTTTAAAGGAAATTGATTGTTAATTACTACATTAAAATAATACATACGAGTAGAAGATGAAACATCCCTGAAGCTGGTTCAGAGGCATTTTCAAATTCTACTCATTGACATCTCACATTTTTCGCATTGCTTCACACCTTAAGTTGGGTCCTGCACACATTCTAGCATTATCTGAAATCCCATCCCACACATCTATATTAATATCCACTCCTTGGATTCTACATCTGTGATGCAATGTATTAGCCACACAATAACTAAATATGGACACGCCTCCAAAGCCAAAGCCTCTTTGTGTTAGAACATCTTCATTTGGTAACATTCCCTTCACACCTACAAACGGTGCTGCTGGAAACTACAAGGAAAGTCAGTTGTTTGCAAGTGATTCTCCTTCATGCTTTTTTTTCTTGCCAGATTCGTCATGTGAATTTATGGCCTTCAAAAGTTAAGTCAGAACTAATTTCCGATCTTATTTTATTCTGTAAGAACTTAGTTCCTTTAAAATCTTATTACACTTTAAGAAATGTCAATGCGGGCTCAGTATATATATATATGTGTGTGTGTGTGTGTGTGTGTGTGTGTGTGTGTATTTAATGCATTCAATATATTAATATACTGTTTTATTTTAATATATTAAACCAAATATTTTAGAAGACAAGGAAGGCAGAAGTGGTCTTTTCCTCAAGAGTGTTGACTTGGCAAAATGCCCTCTGGTCCTTTTCATTTCTTTCCTTCCTCCGTCCTCCTTTCTTCCATCCTTATCGTCCTTTTGCTATAGGCTCACATGCTCTTCACCCACCAAAAAGCAAGCAGTCTAATTTATGATGATGGTGCAAAAATTCAAGTTATGATATTTGTAATTTCAAGCTTGGTTCTACTTTATCAACTATATGTGTGAATCATGCATTTAAAAACATAGTTTGTGAGTGTGTGTGTCTGTGTTCCTTTAAGACAACATTATTTTAAGATTCAAAAAAATCCAAGATTCTCCAGAACCCAAATGACCCTCGTCATCTTGGGAATGGTGTCATGATTCTCTTTCAGAGCAGCAGCTTGTATTCTTCCTTTGATATCCTCATCAAAAGAAAAAGACTAGTATGAAAAATTTGATGTGTGCAAGGAGAGAAAAAAGTCATGAGTACTCAAATATTGGGAGGGAGCAGAAGGTGCCTCTGAGCATACAGTCTAGAGGGTGATGTCAGACATCATCGGTCAGTTCATAGACAAGGGGTAATGTCGTTTCTTTAAATTTCAGTTTCAATTGTCAGTTTTCCCTTTTTTGCTTGAGTGTTTCTTATTTAAGTTACCTTTGAAAACACAATGCTGTCTTCCTGGAGCCAATGCCACCATCTGTCCTGCTTGCATTTTGTGTCTGTGAACAAAGGAGAGGTGATAACAGATCAAATATTAGTATGTACAGCTCACCTCTGTCACTGATGTGTGTGATCTTGGGAAACACCCAGCCCCTCTGAGCTTGTTTCTTCAGTTTGAGAACATAAGGATAATTTTAAGATTGTTATGAATAACAGAGACAATCTCTGAATTCACAATATTCTTTCCATCAACACAAAATTAATGTAGTTTTTTTAGTATGCATGGGGTGTCAGACAAGCCTTCCCCACCACCTTCCCAAGGAATAGTTGGGTCTTTCTCCCGTCCCTTTCTGGAATACCTGGAAATCACCTGCTTGGTCTGGTAACTTAATTAGAGGAGCTTCCAGTGAGTAAACAAGCAGATACATGAGTGATAATCAAAAACAAAAGGATCGTGGGGGTGGAATTGTGTCTTATCAAAAGTATTTCACTGGTGTTCAGTATACACGGAGAGGGATGCATGAAAGGATTAAGAAAAGGAATGGAAATCAGACCTCTCACAAATCAAAACTGTGTCATATTTTATACCTAATTGAATTAACTTGAATTTTTATGGCAATTATAAGGAAAACTGCTGGCTTCCAAAGGGCAGGTCAATGAACTCTTCTTCCCAAAAAAAATGATGGTATTCTTTGCCAAACACTCCCGTGGATCTTCAGATGGAGAAAGGGCTTAACCACTAGAATATTCTGGAAATATGAAGATAAAGCAAAGATATTCAAATTGTGATACAGTAACAAAGATGGAATTTAAATTTATATAAATAAACTAAAAGAGAAAGGGCAAAGGATTTGTAAAATAGAATAAAAGATGTGAGTAGAGACAGACTGGAAATTCAAAGAAACAAAGGGGGAAGAAGGAAAAAACATGGTGAAACTTTCAGAGACTTTTTTAAAATTTATTTATTTTTTATTGTCCATAATGAGTTACATTATTTAGTGGGCAAACCATGAGTTGTTATCCCGAATTCCCCAATTCCCCCCTCCCCATCCCTGATCAGTTGGATATCCTCCTCCGTGGGCTGTCTGTATTAGTCCTTGTGGCAAGGGATCCTGGATAGCCTAGTACTCAGCCCGGTTCTCCTGGCCCAAGTGTGTTGTTACTGATGGGTGCCATGCCTCTGGACAGTCTCCCCCACCACAACTCTCACAATCTTTCCACCCCCTCTTCCGCTCAGTTCCCTGAGTCGTGGTGGGTGAGTATTAAGGCTGCTTTAATGTTGAGAACTTAGGGGTCTTTGTGTCGAAAAACGTTGTCAGAGACTTTTTAATAGCAATTCCTAACATACATTTTAAAGCAAACAATCACTTATACATTTGAAAACTAACACAATCCAAAACAATTATATATGACCAGCCTCTTACCTGCTTAGGTGACACATAAAACACGCCCCAGTTAGAATTGCTTCATGATATACTTTAAGTAAATTGAATGACATTTCCCCTTTATGTGAAAAATGCACATTATGAAAATTATATTGAATATTGATTTTTTAAATTTCTGATATGCTTTGCGGAAATTCCATGTTGATAAAAATACTGTCCTCTCTTTTCACATCTCCATACTATTCCATTGTCTAGATGCTACATGGTTGAGCTAGGAAGTTCTTGATGGATAGAAATGTGCTCCTGTACAGTATCCTGTCATTTACACAAGAGGTCAGTGGATAGATGTCAGGACTTTTTCGGATAAACTCAAAGTGTAACTACTACATTGAAATGCACCTTAGTAGTTTTGCTAGTTCTGAAGTTTCATTTCTAGTGGATGTTAGTGATTTTACATTTTACATTACTATGAGTCTTCAGAAAAACAACACAGTGTTGGCTTCTTTTTAAGTAAAAGTAAGTGAATAAAATAACAGTAAAAGAACTGGGGTATTCATCATTCCTCCCTGAGTCTAAAATGTCCACAATGAAGCCATGAGAAGCAGGAAACCCACACCCCAGCTCCCAGTGGGGGGAGGGCAATGCAACCCCCAGGTAGGAATAAAACAGCAGAGAAACACAGGGCAGTTTAGGCTGTCTCCAGAGAGGAGGTGAGAAAATGTCCTGTTCTGCAAATAGGCTAGTTAAATTGAATCCTTGGAAAAGTGATGCATCCTTTCTGCTTAAGGAATTCTACCAAAAGAAGGTTCTGCTATGATCCAGTAACATTTTTCACAGTCTCCACTTTAATATTAACCCAAGTTTAATTACGAACGACTTGTTATGAGGAACCTCCCACTATCCATGGGATGTTTAACTACTAACATTACTAAGAAACACCATCCTCCTTCAAGTAAATTTGGCCTAGAATATCTTTCGTGTGCCAAAGGAGAATGATGAAATGTGGCTCCTTTAACACTGACAGGATACTGTACACGACACTGTACTGACCCCTGCAAACAAACTCCAGATGCATGAGCCAGTTTGTGCATCTGCCCATATGTGGATACTGGGGAATCCAACGCAGGCCATCAGGCTTTGCAAGCAAGTGCCTTTTTAACCACTAAGCCATTTCTTCAGCCCCTAAGACTTTTTAAAAGTTATTTTCCTCAGTAAAATAAAATAGTTTTTATATTAATCACGAACCATTTTTATTTAATGTGGTTACATACAAATTATGTGTTATACAAATAGTACTGATTTTAAAGAATCTGCAATAATACATCATTTATGCACTTAAGGCTCAGTCATAGTCTGGCCTTTTCTGAGATAGGTATGAGCAATGAGCTCCAGAAATAAGTTTTTTCAGGCCAAAAGTCATTGGTTCCTTGGAGTGCAAAAAAGCAGGCTCAAGATATCAAATAAAATAAGATATGCATTCGTTTACTGATAATGACTCACAATAGGACTGAGAGATAGTTTGGTCAGTAAAGTGTGCACTTGTAAATCCGGTCCTCAGCACCTGTGGTCCACATCTGTAATCCCAGCACTAGGGAGGTAGAGACAAGATCCCTGGGACTTTTTCAGCCAGTCTAGCCCCATTGGTAAGCTCCAGACCAATGAGAGGCTCTGTCTCAAAGGAGATGGACAGTGTTCTGAGGAGAACTCCCAAGGGTGTCCTCTGGCTTGCACACATGGGCAATAGCAGCAAAGCCTAGGGCTTGGAGGCTGAGCTCCCATCTGAAGGCAAATTTACCAAAACAGCTCCACTAACATAAGTTCCTACCTGCAGGGATTTCTGCTGCCAGGATTTATGATATCCTGTTTACAATACAAATGAAGCAAAAGCCTAAATTGCATGCTGGCTTCATGTTGGACTGCAAAAAAAAAATACCCATTTGCTCTCTTGACTTACAAGAAATACCAAGTTCCCCACTTTGATAAAAACCCTTGAATAAAATTTTATAGTTATGCTTTTTAATAGTAAGCTTCTCTTTAATTTTTCATCTACAAATGGGTGAGAGCAAAGCTGCTAAAATAATGAAGTATGTAAAAATTAAGCCCCTGTGGTTGTACTCAAAGTGCTCATTTGATGGATGGGAAAGCCAAAGCCAAGGCAGTTAAACGATTTGCAAATCTCATATGGTTTTAATGGACTGAGCGATGCTACAGCATCTCGTGCATTAGTCTGGATGCCTCGTGGTAAGGATATGTCCATGCTATTTTTAGCATTAGTAAGAGGGCACAGAAGCTAAAAAGAAATCACTCTTCTTCCCTCTTGAGTATACTAAGACAGTGTGGAAGACCACTGTCCAAGGATGGAGGGAGATGGGGCCAGAAAAATCACACAAAGGACCAGAGGCCATTTCGCCACCCCCCCCCCGCCCCACCTCTCAGAATGGGAAACTTCAACGTGAAGAGGTCCTTGGGCAAAGAACAGCATGGCCTTGTCCTTAATTAAACAAGAGGGTAAATAGCCTTGGAATGCAGACTGTTATCGTAATTAAGAAATTTTCAAGCAAGACCCATAAAGATCAACTCATTTCAAATTAACTAACTATATTCCATTTAAAAGTTCAAAAAAAATATCTCTAGAGAGGCAGGGATGAGGGTTTAGTCATCAAAGCCCTTGCTATGCATGTACAAAGACCTAAATTCAGATCCCCAGCACCCATGTAAATGACAGGCATGGTGGTACACACTAGTATTCCCAGTGCACAGGACATGGAAACAGGTGGGCCTTCGTTGCAGGCTGACGAGACCAGCCTCATTGGTGAGCTGTGGGTTCAGTGAAAGATGCTATCTCAGTAAATAAGGTAAGTAAATAAGGTAAATAATTGAGGAAGATACCCAATGACAACCTCTGACATCCATACGCATGTGCAGACACACACACACACACACACACACACACACACATGCAACAAAACTATAGCAGTGCAAAACAAATTCAGCATACAATATGTAAAATTCATAATATCTGGGCATCAGCTTTTTAAAAAATCAGGTGAAAAATCAAGAAACCAGAACTAAAGAAATCAGCAATATTGCCCGGATGTTAGGACTGGTGCATAAGGGCACTGAAAGAGATGCAGCTGCATTTCTTATGTCTCAAAAAGTGAAACATAAAAACATTAAATTGACACAAGTTAAACTTATTTCTATGAAATGAGCTAAGTATATAACTCTCATACATGTTTGGTAAATGGAAAATAGAATATTCACTTTAGAAATAGTGTGGTGGGGGTTTTAGTTTGTATATATAAAAATACACTAATATATATTATATGCTAATATATATTATATGCTAACATATATATTCATTTATTGTTAATAAGTAGAAATACTACGTGAACAAATCTGGTATTGGTACCCCCACTTCCCTCCTCCCTGCCCCCAATCTACTGAGGGCCCTCCTCAGTGGTATTGCTGGAATGCTCCATAGGATGGAGGACTATGAATTGTGCAAGTAGTAGCCAGTATTTTTTTGAGGGAGGCAATGTCTCTGGATATTCTCCCCACTGTGTCTTACAATCTTTCCACTCCTTCTTCCACAAAATTCCCTGAACCATGGTAGGTGAGTTTTAAGTCTGCTTTACTGCTGAGCTCTTAAGAGTCTCTGGGCCGGGCGTGGTGGCGCACGCCTTTAACCCCAGCACTCAGGAGGCAGAGGTAGGTGGATCGCCATGAGTTCAAGGCCACCCTGAGACTACATAGTGAATTCCAGGTCAGCCTGGACTAGAGTGAGACCCTACCTCGAAAAACCAAAAAAAAAAAAAAAAAAAGTCTCTGGGATTCTGCTTTGGGCTATACTGAGTTATCATCGGTGTCTGTCTCTATTACCCTTGCATAGGTAATGCACACTAAAATATACCTATCACCCACCATCACCCCATTTGCCCAAGCAAAATAAAAACATATCTCCAAATATGCACCGATGTTCCAGCCCAAATTTGAAAGCAGAGTACACGCCCATCAAAATGTGAATGGATAATTTGGGCTATATATACACAATGTATAACTACTCAGAAATAAAAAGAACAAACTTATTCATGTTACATTGAATTTCACATAACACTTTGAATGAAAGACAAAAAAGAATTGATGCATGATTCTATTTGTATGAAAGTCTATGAATAAAAAACATACTACCAAGTAACAGGAGGAGGATGGTTGCCCAGGAGGGACAGATTGAGAGTATAGAAGAGGAGTGAGAGATTATTAAAGGAGATGACAAGGAAACTTTTGGGGTACAGATCAATACAGCCATTATCTAAGATATTTTCAAGGATATTTATGTCAAAGCACACCAAGTTGTACACTTAAATATGCCTTTTTATATGTCAATTGTGTTTTCATGAAGTGATTAAAATACTTCTAAATGAGTAAAATTTTTATTCCATGCACACATTCAGCTCCCATAGAGTGCGTTATCACTGTCTATAATCGCCTTTACAAGAACACATGTTTTACTTCAAGTAGCACTGACAGTGATGGCTACAACAGCCTATGAGAGTGAAGGTCTCCCAGAAGTACCCTCAGAAGTCAGGCGGTGCTCCCTAGTAGCGTGAAATCTCTTTGATCTTCTGAAGGGGGTTATGTTTTCTGTCAACAATCTTGCCACATTATCTCTCCATGTGAGACACCGTTAATTTAGTCTGTAACTTACCATAAGAATGGAAAGTAATTACTAGGGTTCCTGAGCCCTGGAGGAAATGAAAATACACATTTCCACAATGTTTCCATTTGGGTCTTTTAATATTTTAGTGATGATGAAATGTTTTAAATATAGATAGAATATAATATTGTCCTCCATATCTAAGTGGAAAAAAAAATCACTGATTTTTTTAAATTATTGTACTCTAATCCCATATGTACAGAATGCAACCCATTTTCAAGTACTCTCTTCTAAGGACTTTCTGGAAATAATTCTAGGATTTTATGGAAATAATTGGTTAAGATTAAAAATTGTTAGCATTGTTGTTTTATATAGATATTTTTATATAATAAATTCAGATTCAGGTAGATTATCATTGTGTAATTCATAACATCATTAAATAATTTTGTCTCTAAAATGACATTTCATATCAATAACAGTATCTCCTAGATTTAACCCATGGTAAATTACTAAAAATTATTAACAGGGGAAAAAAATGAATGATCATTATGGACCATTCTGTCATAGATGGTTGCTACAACCAACTGCACACATTCCTTTCCTAAGGTTGATATTAACATAATTCCTGTTGTAAAATTAAATGTGTGTCATCAATTTCCACACTGTGGAAGTTTGAATATATGTCTCCCAATAGACTAAAGTGTGTTATTAAAACTTGGATTTCCAACCACCTGGCTGAAAGTGTCTTGGGGGCATATCCTGGGGTCCAGCCCTAACATCAGATTCTAGCCTGTGATGATTAGGTTTTGTTGTCAACTTGATCTCTTTAAATATCTTGGGTGAGTCTCTGAGAATGTTTACAGGAAGGCAGCCTCTCAGTAGGGAGCAGGATATAAATAAGCTCAGGGAAGCTAGAAATAAGCATCTCTTCCAGGGAGGACAGTGCAGGAAGGAAATTCCAGAGACTCAGGAAGCCAACAAATCTGGAATAGGGTTGCAAGACCCCACCCTAAGGCTATATAAAGGGGGAAAAATCTTTTCTATTCCCCCTGCCTGGTTTTGCTTATTTCTCTCTCTGCTTGGATCTAAACACAGGGGCCATCTTCTTCTGCCATTATGAAACTTCTCCAGGATCTGTAAGTTTTAAATAAATCCCTTCCTCCTCTGAACCATGCCTGGTTTGGATATTCATCCCAGCAACATGAAGCTACAACACCTGACTACAACACCTCTTACAGTTCAATTATTAATGAGTGAAATGTTCTTTTTTTAGTACAATATTCTTTATAGAATATTCTTCATTTTATTCCTACATCTTTTGACTTTTGTGTAATACCTAAATTAGCATTACAAGTCCAGAATTCCCTGGCTGAACACTAGTTTTGCTTCCTATTTTTTTATTCTTGGGAACTTTGTAGTGCAGACAAGCTGGAATGCTTTGTTTTTTGAATATGCCTTTCATCTCGACTCCTTTAAGTAGGATTTTCTACCATCTGGATTGCTCTTTCTTCATTCTTAAGTACTAAAATCTTTTTCCTACATAATTACTCTCTTTGACCCTCCCTAGCCCACTTTCCACCAGTAGAGCAGAAGAAAAAGAGAAAGACTAGAATAAATAAGGAATGTGAGGAGACACTATCCTGGGTTTAGTGGTTTACCTATATAAATTCAGATAAGATTATATCTAATAATAATACTTTATTTGTACTTTTTTATATCTTATTTTCTTTGATTTGCAAGGAGAGAGAAAGATATAATGAGAATGAGAATGGGGCCCCAGGGCCACTGCAAATTCCAGATGTATGCACCACCTTGTGCATCTGGTTTTATGTGGGTCCTGGGGAATTGAATTCATGTTGTTAGGCTTTGCAGGTAAGCACCTTAATCACTGAGTCATCTCTCCTGCCCCTATTTGTACTTTTTATTTCAATATTTTTATATCAGTCTTCCAAATTATTCTTTAACAATATTCAACTGGCAACACAGTTGTTTTCAACTCTCGAACTTTTTCAAACTCTTGCCTATTACACTGCAATCTGTATCCTTTACCGTTATAACTCTGCTAGAATTTTTAGTGATAATGCAGCATAATGCCTGCTATTTTGTGAATATGGTGAAAATTGTGTCAAGAAATAAACTGACATTAGTCTAGAAGATATCCTATGGTATAGATATAATAACCACCACCATAATTTCACACAAGAAATAACTATGGTCCAGCTGGTGCTCTTTCCTCTCTGACTGGATGCAATGTGATGAGCCAGCGTTCCTTTCCTGCTTTCTTCACCATGATGGTATAACATTGACCCCCAAGGAGGAGAAAGCATTCCAGAAAACAACCAAAGAGGGACTGTAAGAAACTCCTCCCAATGAACCACCATTGGGACCAATGTGTTTTCCTATTCTGTCTCTCCACCCAGCTCTCTCCCAGGCAGTTGGACAACTTGTCTAAGGTCCCTCGGCTAGCTAAAACACTTTTGTCTATGGGAAAGCACATTTGCATTTAGAGCCCCAAATATGCAGCGCTCAGGGTCCGCCTTTCTCAGTAGCTTCTGACATGAGCCCAGCTGACACTAAGGCCAGACAACAATGTCCTATCTGCCCCTCCTTTATTCAAATTGCATTTTGTGAAAAAGAGACTGAATTGATGTATTGTACTTTGCTTTGTCTTTTATTATACTATTTCAATCTAAGTATGAAACAGTGAATCTTGGGGGGAAATGGAGAAAAATGTACATTTGCCTCAATTTAATATTATCTGTTCTCTAAAGATGTTAATAAATCTAAGAAGAATAATAAGGCCATGTCTTTCAATTAACTTCAACCTATGGATAAAAGCTTCAACTGCATACTTTCCTACTATCGAATAATGTTTTTCTCACCTTCTTACATTTTCAGAAATCCTATTGGGTAAAGGAATAAGAATACAGCAAAGATAATAGCAGCTCTGCCCTCATTCCCCAATTATGCCAGCTTCCTTCAGATACACCATGAGGAATTAGAGCAGCAGTGGACTACATATTTTAAAACCATCCTAAAATACTGAGAATCTGGGCAGGAATCTTAGGGATCGTCTCAAAATAGGATATCCATTTACTCCTGAGAGAGAAGGTGTGAAGTATGGGATCAGAAAAGCTGAGTGTTTTAAACAAAATTACCAAGTCCTCTATATCTTCGAATTCACAGGTACAGTATTGCTTTGTCCTCAGGGGTTCCTGAGTGACAGTCATTGTGTTCTAGAATTAACCTGACCCCAAAGTCAGTATGTGCTACCCAGAGTACTTCACGAGCTACCCTGAGATAGCTGTAACTACAAGTTGGTATCATAGAAACCTCACACCTCAGCTGCCAGAACACCAGGCAAGGAGCTGAACAGAAGAGACGGTTCAGACCACCAGAATCAACTACAGCAACAGTCATGGTGAAATCTCACCATTGGAATATCTCTGAATAGATCAAGTTTTATTGAAATAAACCATTTGTCCTCATGTGTCTCATTGGTTTTAATTCTTAGAACTCCAAATAACTTGTTACATGAATATAATATGAGAAAACATGTACCTCAAGACTTTCATTTGTGGGCTTAGGCTGGGAAGATGGCTCAGTGGTTAAAGGTGCTTGTCTACAAAGCCTGCCAGTCTGTGGTCAATTTTCTAGGACCCATGTAAAGCCAGATGTGGAGCGGCGCATGCATCTGGAGTTCATTTGCAGAGGTAAGAGGTCCTAGGGTGTTTTCTCTCTCTCTCTCTGCAAATAAACATAGTTTTAAATGATTTTCATCTGCATTAATAATGTCCACACATATCCTCGTGAAGCTACAAAAAGGATCTTTAGGTAAAGGGTACAAAATCTAAGTTAAAAAAGAAGCCTCATTTGTTAAGTGAAAATGTCAAAAAGATGCATTATATTAATAGACATTTCTATTTATCATAACTACTACTTATTGCATTTTATCTCCAACAAATGATCCTACTACCATTGAGAAAATGAATTTTGCCTAAAATAGAATTATATGTGATTTCAAACTCACTTGCTGAATTAATTCTTTCATTTGACAGTGAGCACCTCGCAGGCAGAAACCAGGTTACTTGTATTTCCCTCTCACTCCTCACAGCACCTAACATGTAACAGCATTTACATTTTTGCTGGACACAGAATCAATAGAAGTGTAAGAGAATCTGGAGTTGTGGCCGAGCAGTTAAGGTGATGGACTAGACGTGCAAAAGAAATGGACAGAAGGTGATTTGCTGTATCAAAAGCTCTACTTCAGGAAGGAAAAGGACTGATGCTGAAATTAGCAGACATATCTGAAATAGCCTGGGAGCCCATTCATGGTTGCCTGTACAGGGACATTCTTGAATCTGGAGAAGGAAAATGAGTGCTTTTTCCCATACCCCAAGTGGAAGCTACTTCTAAACTCAGCTTCCAAAGGCATGTGTCTCCCTCTCCCAACAAGAGAGGCCATAATATCCCACTTACTCAAAGTCTCTTCCTAGGGGCAGCTAGCATGCCCAGATAACTTGTCAGCAGCTGGTACCCCAAATCTAGACTGCCTGGTGCCACACCATCCAAACATCTTCCCACAGATAAGCTAGTTCTCAGAATTGAACTCCAAGTGAGGGCAACTGAAGTGAGGGTGAGACCTGTCCACAGGAATGCAAGCCCACACAGCTGCCATCCTGCTCTGCCTCTCAACAGCATGATGGAAGTACATGATAACTCGTGTTTTCCCTTCTCTGTGTGAAGTTTCCCTCCCCCAGTAAGCCCATTTGCCTAACTCACTGCATGAAACGGTATGGAATAATTTACCAAGTCGTGAGGCATGGCAGACAGAAACCTAAACGTATGGATTTTGCCTGACAAAATCTATCCTTTAGGTGACAGTTCAAGACAGTTGACATTTATTATTTATTACATACAAAGCTGTGGGTTAACAATGTGCATAAATACATCGATCAACAATTCATCATGTGTTTTACTGGGTAATTCACAATCTGGATTCAGTGACATTTTGAGTCATTTTCAGGCATGGGAAGAGAGAGACAGAGCAGGGAGCAGCCAACTCTGCATGGCTGAGGAAGGCTTTACCAAGGAAAGGAAATGGATATGAATTAAATAATGAGTAACAAGAGGAAAAACTCCAACAAATTAAGGGCAGTCATGTAGTTCCAACAATCTGTGTAGAGCATAAGTAGTCAGAAGGTCTGCGTGATTGTAGATCTAATTTTCTGGAGTAATGTCAGGAGGCTGAAAGTGGCAATGGAGGTTGGAAGCATTTGTGAGTTGGTTGTGTGTGTGTGTGTGTGTGTGTGTGTGTGTGTGTGTGTGTGTTTGTACATGTGTACACAGTCATACGTTGCTTAACAAAAGGAATCCTTTCAGAGAAAGGTCTCATTAGCAATTTCATTACTGTATGAATATTATAGCATGTACTTACACAAACCTAGATGTAATAGATTAGTCACTGACGTGGCCACTGTAAACACAGGGTATATAAGGCTGCTCACAGCATTACACAACATACTACTTTACAATAAGAGATTTTATAGAGAGATAATTACACTCTTCAACAACCATTAAAAGTATGTTATGGTAAAAAAAAGGCAACAAGAACCATGATTATTGTCAGGTATTTGGTAGTAAACATTGTTAAATGCACAATGCTTCTATTCAGCTGGCAGCAGAGTCTGTTGTTTATAAAAGAGCAACAACCATCAACACATGAGCAATGCTTAATGATGGCGCTATGATCACTGTATCTCTAGGTGATAGGAAATGTTGTAATCTTATGTAAGCTCCACTGTAACCTTATGGAATTACTGTCATACATGTGTCTCATCTTTGAAAAATTGGGATGTGGCAAAGGATTAAGTATAAATCATGTTTCATCTGAACATTAATAATATTTTTGTAATTTATTACAAGATACAGAAACAAAAGTAAATGCACAGTTCCATCGCAAATAGATTGCTAGGTCTAGATTAATACAATAATTATCATGACTAGCATATGAATGTTTATTACTAATTATTCAACTGAATCCTAAACAATGAAGCTTTTCCTTGGAAAGAACAATGCCAACATGTAGCATTTCTTGACTTATATGCTTCAGTTATTCCTTTTTCAGTACTGGGGTTTGAACTCAGGGCCTCACATATGCTAGGCAAGAAATCTAACACTAAGTTATAACCCAAGTCCTTACATTCTTAAACTGTGGCCAATGGAAATTTAATCAGTATAAAATTTCTGAAGAGCAACTTAATATGCAAAGAGCATAACTTGTTCTTAGTTCTGACCAAGGAGTTCTAAATCCAGAAATGCATCCCAAAAAACTAATTTAAAAATTTACACAAAAATTTAATTATAAGATGATTTGTTAACAGTTACTTGTCTTTTCGTTTTCTTTCTTTCGTATTTTTCTTTTTTGAGAAAAGGTCTCATTATGTAGCTGGAATTGGCCTAAAACTCACCCAGACTCGCCTCAAACTCACAATCCTGCATCAGCCTCCCAAGTTCTGGGACTACAGGTGTAGGCCACCATATCTAGTTTTACATAGGTATTAAGAACACCAGATTAGAAACAAGTAAATACAAAACATGAGACTGTGATTGACAAAATAATATGATACATCCATGCAACTGAGTATTATACTTCTATGGGGTGTTCTTGTTTACTACTTTGTTTTGTTTTGGATGTGTGGGGGGTGTTTTTGGTGTGTGTATGTGTGGTGTTTTGGTGTGTGTGTATGATGTGTGTGTATGATGTGGGGGGGCTGTATGTGTATGAGGTGTGTGTGTGTGATGTGTGTGTATGGTGTGTGTATGTGTGTTTGGTGTGTTTATGGTGTGTGTATGGTGTATGTGTGTGTGGAGTGTTCATGGGTGTGTGTTTGTGTGATGTGTGTGTATGGTATGTGTATGTGTGTGTGGAGTGTGTGTGTGTGTGTGGAGTGTGTGTGTATGGTGTATGTGTGTGTGTGTGGAGTTTGCATGGGTGTGCATGGGTGTGTGTGTGTATGGTGTCTGTATGTGTGTGAAGTGTGTGTGTATGGTGTGTGTGTATGGTGTATATGTGTGTGTGTGAAGTTTGCATGGGTGTGCATGGGTGTGTGTGTGTGTGTGTCTGTGTCTGTGTCTGTGGTGTGGTATTCGCATGTGTGTGTAGATATAGCAGAACCCTGCTCACATGTGAATCTTCCTCATCATACGTCTCCCTATTTTTCTGGGACAAAGCCTCTCACTGAACATGAAGCTCACTTTCTTTGGTGACAAGTAAACCCCAGTTATTGTCCCGTTTTCCCCACCCCTTCCCAACGCTGAGGTTACAGAAATGCATGCCCATTCCAGCTTTTTACCTGAATGGTGCAGATTGAATGCAGGTCTTCCTGCTTTCACAGCCAGCAATCTTACCTTCAGAGCCATCTCCTCAGTCAGTCTCTATGCTTTTAAACTACATTGTAAAAAATGATTAATGATATAGGCAAAAAAATCATTACATGAAGATATAAAACTGAGCTTATATTATGGACCCTGGTATAAAATAGAGAAAAGAGAATGAAAACAAAAAGAAAGGAAAATCAAAGAAATATTATATGTGTGTGTACATGTTAGGAATAAAATTATGGAAAATTATTATCTGTGCATATTCGTTTTAATTTTTGCATATGTTGTATGAGAATAGACATTGCCAGCTAAAGTTTCTTTGGAAAGGGAGAGTAGTGTAAGTTTATCAAGGAGGAAGACTCACTGTTTAGTAATACTGAATGTTCAGAAAAAGAATTTATTACTTTTATATTTAAATAAGCTATTTAAAGTTCTATTATGCAATTTCTAACTCACCAGACTAATTCAATCTTGTGATGGTTACTGGACTGTGACTGTAACCTACAGTCATAGTCTATGTCTGTAACTTACTTCAATAGCGGAGTCTAAAGAACCTGGAAATAAGCAAATCTGAATTTTTCAACAGCCACTGATGAAAGTCATTCCAAGAAATTTATAATCATAAGCATGTAATGTAGGCCAGGAAACCTCAGTCTTATTGGTAAAATGGCAAGACAAATAGTATCCAAACTAAGAGTTAAGTGAAGATAAACAATGTTTGCATATAAAATAAAGCTTTTTGTAGAATAAACTCTGCAAATTTACCTTTACTGTTATGATTATGATTAGGCAGAGTATTCCTAAACAGGAAAGTTAATAGAAAGAAATGCAAGGAAGTAATAGAGTCATTTGCTTCAGATACCTCCCCCCATAAATTCACATGTGTTCCATGCTTGGTGCCAATCTGGTGGCAATTTGAGAGGTGAAGCCTTGCTGAGGAGGAGTGGGCTTTGGGGTGTTATACCCCAGCGTCCCCCTAGCCTAGCTCAGCTCGCATTCTTACTGCTTTCTGACAGCTGCTGTGGTGAGAAGAGATGCCAAGCCTCTGCTTTACTATCCTTTCCCTGCCTTGCTGATACTTCCCCTCCAAACTGTAAGCCAAACTAAATCCTTTCCTCCCATCAGCTGTTCTGGGTCTGATGTTTTGTCTCAGCAAGAAGACAGTAATTACGACAGTGACACAAGGAACCACACCCAGATAAAACAGATGGCCCCTGGAAACTATACAGGCAACAAATGGATTTCCCCTATGGACTCCAGAAGAAGGCAGCCATGTAGACACCTTGGTTTTAACCCAGGAGAACGGACTTCGTGTTTCCTAACCTCTAGAATATGAGGTAATAATTTATGTTCTCTTTAGCCACTAAGTTTGTCACAGTTTGTTCCAAAAGCCTAATGTACCTCCTCCTTCACTTCCACAGCACACACCACCACTTGTCACTCCAGATTAGTTTGTGGGAGATGAGTCAGACATTAGGGTTACTACTGTTGAATCAAACCAAGCCTTCAAATATCTCCAATGCAATCTGAGCCTCAGCAATTCCTGTAGGATGAGTGGTCATTTTCTTCACCCCATAAAATGGTACTGAGAGCTTTTTCCTATCTCATCAGATGGGGAAGAATAGAAGATAGTAATTAACGGCTTGAAGATATTTACAGCAGCCAGTAATTTACTAAGTTGTGCAAAAAATATAATTTGTTTTCACTTGTAATATGTAGGGTTATCACTTTCGCATGTGTCTATTGGACATTTGGAAGAAAGCAGCTTTAATGGCTGAGCCATCTCCCCAGCCAGTGTTAGATTTTGGGGAGTTAAGTGTTTTTTGAAATTTTCTCTATTTTCAAATAAACTTCATGATAAACTTCAATTTTAAAGATACTTTTTAAAGTAAAATAATTTGCTTTAAAATCTTCCATGATCTTGACATCTAATGCAGAAAAATGTTGGCTATAGGCACCTATACACTTTCCTTAAATAATTATGAGAGGTAATATGGGAACAAAATTGTGCCTCTTAAACCCTATCTGGGAGCTTTCCAGGGCTCTCTTTTCAAGAAGGAAGCAGCCTAGACCTTCTTCCATGCTTTTGCCCTCTGGAATCCTTGGTATATTTTCTCCATGCATTGTCTCATCCTAAAAGTTGATAGGTACTGACTAACCACAATACATTCAATTTTGGTATTTGACCTTGATTTTTCTCCCTCTGCTGTAGCAACTTTTAAAGTTACCACTTCCCTTTTCATCTCTCTTTTACCAGGAAGGAGGTAGACCATAAAACATTGATAATATATATGTTCATAATTCATCAAAATGTTCTAAGCACTAACTATGTGCCAGGCACAAAGTAGATACATTATAAGTATACTTTTATTCAACAACAAAAGTAGCATACAGTCATAAAATAAATGGTGTGCAAATACAGAACATGCAAGTTTTATAATCCCATTTCCATCTCTCAAGGGTATAGATTATTACAAGGTGGATATATTTACTTCTATAACTTCTTCACAATATATGTAATTTATCCAAATGTAATTTTGATAAGTAATTAATATAGGCTAACTTCCTGCTTTTAAACAATTATGTTATGGTCTATATATAATGCATATTTAGTGTAAATATCTTATAATTAACTTATATTTTATATATTTAGTATTCAAATAATATGTCATAATGTATATTTAGCAATATATTTCATAGAGTCTACTATACACAAGCAAAAACCATTCAGGCTCTGTGGAGAGAATATTAATGTGTTTATAGATTGAGCAGACACAAGACATTTGATCTAAGAAGTCAGTTCATTAAATGAATATGATGCTGATGTGTACAGAATGAATAATGCTCCCAGAGTCCTTCTTTGTTCCAAGAGGTTATCATTCCACTAGCATAGCCCTTTTTCTTAGAATAAAAGGCAATTCTTTTTGAAAAGAGAGCAGAAACCATCTCTGATATGACTCCTTGCTGTATTAAAGCTATTATAATGAATCATAACATCCACTGGGCAAGATGTTGATTCTGTGTCAAAACCTTTTGATTACTATAAGCCCATTTCAAACTGGCTTGAGTGTACTTCGTTTCATTGTTGACCTCAGCTCTAACAAAGTACTGAGACAGGGATTTGAATTTTCACATACCTGGGCACTTTTCTTTTGGATGACAGTTCATCTTTATCTCCACTGAATTAAAGGTGCAAATGGAGAGCTATCTTGTCCAGAGGCCACTATCAAATCTCAGAGGATGAGTAGGCAAAAAGATGGTACTCTATGCTCAGGAATCCCCTGAAGCAGATTTGATGGTACTATGTCAGCAAGACCTCCCAGACCACCTGATGATTTCACTGTTTTTAGATGAGATCACCCCATAACCAATAATCTCTCTGAGGACTTTGATAAGGCATTTTTGATAAGGCATTTTGAAATAAACAAAAGCATGTTTTAATTGCTAATCTTTCTGCTTAGGAGACAGCATTCATTTTTATAATAAGAGATGTCAGTGTGATTTTTGGTTCCATTATCTCTGTTGATCAAAACCCAGAAAACCTATTGACTCTGTGGGCTTTCTAAGTTGATTACGTTGGAGACATTTCTGCAATTCATTTCAAACAGGAACTCCTAGTAGAACTTTCTAGGCTGAGAAGTTGGCAGTATTTCTAAAGAGAGCTGTAATGATAGACAATACCATCACAACTTTATACATCTACATAGTAAAAACATCCAGAGAAGATTAAAAGAGTTCACGTCCTTAATAGCACTGATACAATAGTAAATAACTTTATAAAGTTTTTATACAACATAGTTCATCCCACAGTACTATTGTGTGAACACTGCAAATATATGAATAAAACTTAACACAGAAAACTTTTTCTACATAGTATTATGTAGTAAAAATATTTTTATTAATGAATGGTGCATATCATACACATACCTCAAAATAGCTACATAAAAGTACTTTTACCTACACAGTATCCTTTTATTACATATATTTACAAAATACAGAATTTTTAAACATTCTTTTTTTAACCATGAATGTTTTATTCATGTGTGACATGATTTTTCTATTTCTTAGTAAGTTTAGTGCATATCGACAATAGTATTGACTAGGATCATTATATACAAAAGGGAATTAGAGACCCTTTGGGGTATTAAGTGAAACTGAACCTCTTTCAATGGATACAAACAGTATTGAAAGGCATGTTGTTTTGAATACTTTATTAAAAATCACTCTGGGGGCTGGAGAGATGGCTCAGCGGTTAAGGAGCTTACCTGTAAAAAATTCACTGTGTAGTTGTCTCATTTGTAAATTGAACAAAAAACATTTCATAATCTATTACCTCCTGACATTCAAGATTTTGTGTAAAGATTTAGCCTTTGGAATCTTCCATGTACACTTCAACACTGCTTGACACTTAACCCTTCTGCCAGCTCATGTGGTGTTTGTGGCCTGTCATTCCTCTGGCATTTCACAGCAGATTTTCCTCAGGAATGAAACCTGCTGACCCAACTAACACCACCAAAGGAATATGAGCTCATTAAGTCCTTGTAGAACTAATAAACCAGATCAGTAATTCCTTCAACTATTCTCCTTCCCAGCAACCTTTTGTTCACACTGACTTAGCTTTGATGGAAGATCATCTACAGTTACTTTCCAAAGGGTTATTTCAAAGAAAACTAGAGTAAATTAAAGCTGCTCAAATAATATGCAAATCCCCCTCCTTTGGAATTGGATGAATTTTAAGGTTTTCTTTCCTTGTGATTAATAAAACTACTAAGGATTATTCTATGACATCAGAAATTCCCCTTTCTTCCTTCTCTTACTGCATAGTTTTTTTTTTTTCTGGAGTGGCTCTATTTGACCACTGCCTCCACCTTCATCCCAAAATGACCTCCATTGTGCCACAGTTCTTATGTTCCGCTCAACCTTGCTTTTTCATTTCCTATTTTGTGCACATTTTATTTTGCCTCTAGTATACTTAAAAGATGGCTTCCTCCCTTTTAAATCCATAAATGAGATTTCACGCCAGGTTCTGCTAATCCATCATCCTCAAAATAACCATCCTAAAGTCCTTAGCCTAATTAGTCTGAAAATGACACCTAACCAAAATAATAGTATATGCTGTCTTTAATGTGCATACAGTGTGCATACATGCTTTGCATTCCTTTTTCATGTTATACGAATGGCTGGCTAGATGACTGGTGTATGGATCATAAAGATGAGTAGATCAATAGATTAATCTAGGAATGTAGGGAAATTCTTCTGTTCTTGAAACAATCATTTTTCAACCATATTTGCTGGGTTTTCATTTTTATTCCATAAACTTAGACTGCTTTTCCTGCCAGGTAAATTTTCTGTATGTAAGTCTAAGAATATAGTTGTGATACAGATGTGATTTTTGACAGAGAGAGCTCTCTAGGGAAACATCTGCTCTTAGTCATTGAAAGGGAAAAGCATTGAAGCTATTTTCACAAGACTCCAATCTAATGTGCTTCTATCCAAACACACTCCTAGGTCCTCAGCTACGAGGAAGTACTTTTGAACCCTGGAAAGGGACACTCTCCTTTTCCAGTCACCCAAGTGCTAAGGGGAGAGAAGCTACAATTACAAACAAACTACATATGGTTTCTAGCAAAACAAGAGCCATCTTCTGCTGGCTTTAAATCATTCTTGCTTTCTCTTTAAGTCAATGGCTATCAACAAAGTAACTCCACAGATGTCTCCATAGTTCCCTCCTCATTTAACTCCCACACTGTACGATACCGTCAACCAAGCTAATAATTTCCAATGCTTTGATTACTTTGACGGTCATTATCCTCCACAAAGTCACTTCTTCCAAGGACACATGTGAAATGTCAGCTGGGAACCTAATGTAGGCCAAAGGTTGATGTCGTGCCTCCTCAACCACTATCTTCCACCTTACACTTTGAGACAGGGTCTCTCACTGAACCTGCAGTTAACCAATTCAGCTAGACTAGCTTCCGAGCAAGCTCTGGGGATCCCTTGTCTTTACATCCCTATTTCTGGGATTGTGTACATACCACAATGCCCAACATTTTTACACGGGTGCTTGGGATCCAAATTCAGTTCACAGAACACAAGTTCATACTTGTGTGAAAAGCACATTACTAATTGAGCTATCTCCCATCTCTGTAGCCAGGCTCTACTCAGCTTTGAACCAAATCAGAAAATTAATCAGTATCTCTAGAGCTAGAATGTAGACATCAGCATTGCTTAAAGCGCTCCAGGTGAAAACCTGCACAGATCAAATGAAGAGCCACCGAAAGTTATCTTATGCCAAACCTTCCAACCCAAGCTATGGGTGAGGATAACTGAAGCCCATCTCGTGAGTAGTCTTCCCATAGGTAAATTTCACTCTCTGAATCAGTCCACAGTTGGCACAAAGATTCAAAATGAGAATCAGCCATTTTAATAGATAAACTTGGGCTGGAGAGATGGCTCAGCAGTAAAGGCACTTTCCTACAAAGTCGTGTTCCCTGGCTTTGAATCCCCCAGGACCCATGTAAATCCAGATGCACAAAGTGGGCATACATCTGAAGTTCATTTGCAGCCGCCAGAAGCCCCGGTACATCCATTCTCTCCATTTTTCTTCTCTCTATCTCTCTCTGCTTGCAAATAAGTAAATAGATAAATAATGTTTTACAAAAAGATAAACTCATATTTCTGACCCCCAAGAATAGATTAAAAAGTAAAAGTGAAGGCTGGAGCCATAGCTCAGTGGAAAAGGCACTTGCCTGCAATCCTACCGACTCAGATTCAATGCCCCAGTACCCACATAAAGCCAAATGCACAAAAAGTGAAAGTGTCAGAATCTTCTAGAAGAACTTGCCAATAATTGTGCTTCCACACTTTTGGTCATATTATTTACTGACGAATAGGCGAGCCTTACATCTGAGACAATGACTAATGTAATCTGTAAATGTAGAGAAGCCTCAGGTCTATGAGTAATATGCCTCTGAGGAGTCCCAGGGCCTAGTCATTGGCCCACCGATGTGTTGAACAGGATATAAACAATAGGCAAAGAAAAGCTCTATCTTGAGGGGACTGCCTGTTCTGCTCTGGGTTTCCTGTGTGGAAAATCCAATGACTTGCAACGAATTGTTTGTGTGCAGAATCTTTGGCAGGGGGCCAACAAAAGCATTGGCTAGTGTGTCTGCTCAGAGCAAAACACATCAGATTATACATTCAGCAAATCCTTGTTAGCAGAACACTGGGCACGTGAGAGATTTGCTTTGGGTTCTGCCTCAGCGGGCCCTTCCTGTGAACATGCTGTCTGGCTTGTTAAGCACAGAGCTGCCAACACAGAGCCACAGGTGGCCATCAGTTGGCAAGTGATGAAACATCACCAGCCTCACTGAACACAAGAGAAACTGAACGGGATTTTCCATTAGGGTCTCAATGCATATAGACAATGCAAAGAGTTTCTTGGGGAAACTGAGATTTACAAGGAAACATAATGGCTAAAATATATCCCTATGTTACCAAACACATAAGATTTGGAAACTTTTATGCAAAGTAACTTAATTTGTAGGCAAATCTGTATAAAGACATTTTTATGAAATAAATGGCTATCTTCCTTCATTTGTTCCTTTAGTTATTCTTATACTGCAACAGATTCATCAGAGATATTTATATTCTCCCTAAGTTTAGAGAAGTGTCATATGCAATGTATGTACAGAGAATTTTTCAAATACATGGTAAAATTCCCCTTGTCTCACTCTCAGTCACAATATACATAGAAGACTCACAAGATGCCATTGACCTAATATTACCAACTTGGAATATCTTTATCAGGTTCTCTGCAAACTCCCAAGATACTCATGTGAACTCACACCTTACTGCACCTCAATTTCTAATTTTCTCCCCGCATAATGTTCTGTACACCATCCCCATATCAACACTATTCATTTTACTTCCTATAAATCATCAAAATGAATATGTATGTGTATGTTTGTATGTTATGCACACATGATAATGTATTTGAAATACCATTCATCTGAGCAAACCCTTGGACCTGCAACTGGATGTTTATTAGCTAAACCTGTTGCCTGGAATTATAAATTATAAATTATAAATCCCAGCTTCCAAGATGCAGTAACAGAGAACCAAGAACAATGCCAGAGAAGCTGCATTCTATGATAGGTTCTTCCACCTTATAAACCAGCCAGATGGAACCATTTTCTTCATCCATAAAGCAGAAATAAAAATGTTATGTTTTATTGTCCAGAATTGTTAATAAGATCAGCTGAGGTAATGAACACCAAGGCATCTTTAAAGATGTGCAATTGATAGTGTCATGTCATCAAAAAGAATTATGATATTTAAATACTAAGTGAACCTCTCGTTTAAAGAAAGCAGTATAAACTAGTCTACTGTACACTTAAATATAAACCCTCATTCTTATTCTCTAGCAGATGGTCATGAGTTTCTGCTTGAATACACCAGCGCACTTTATCTCTGAAAGCAAGACATTACAATCTTAATAATGTGCATTTAACCATGATAGTAAAGGTAATGTGTTGTCTTTGACATGGTGTAGTAATTCACAAAATTTTACCTCATGGATACCGAAAAAGAAAAGCCAAAATGAGTTGTTTCCATGTTTGTGTAAAAGATAGTCAATTGAATTATTTCTAAGTCTCCTGTTGAAAAAAACTCTACTAAAAATCGAACCATATTTTCTGCTGTGGTCTTTTGCCTACCATGCTATGCTCTAAGATCGTGATTCCTGCATTCAACACATCTGAAGGTGGCCCGTGAAGAGTTCAAAAGAAAAGTAATGAGAATACTAGAAAATCACAAGGGCCTAAAGGCCAAAATGAACTTATGTGTGATTATAACTCAAAAATAAGTAATCTAAGAGCAAGAGCACACCTTTAATCCCAGCACTTGGGAGGCATATGTGGGAGGATCGCTGTGAGTTCAAGGCCACCCTGAAACTACATCATGAATTCTAGGTCAGCCTGGGCTACAGTGAGACCCTACCTCAAAAAATTAAAATTAAAATTCTTAAAAATAACATATTGTGTGTGGTAATCTAATGGTCAATAACCATATGAAAAGGATCAAACACATTAACAATCAAGAAAATTCAAGTTAAACTATAGTTATATATATCAAGACATACAAATAGCCCTTTAACAAGAAAGCAGCAGACAAGACAGCGATAGTGAAAGTGTAGAGCGCTGAGAGTGTTATTAGCTGGTAGGAATGGAAAAAAATACAACCACTTAGAAACTTTGTTTGGAATTATATGTTAAAGCAAAAAAGTACAATGAACTGATAAGTTTAACTAGGAATATGCTTAATGAAAATGCGGTGGATTCTCCATCAAAAGGCATACACAAAAATACATCTAAGGTTAAACCAAATAAGCTAGGAATTAAGAGACCTAGATGAACAGGTCATCCCCAGTGCAGGAGATAGATACAAGGTGATTTCTGTTCACTAATACTCAAGGCTTAGAAGTAACCTTAAATGCATAGGGTGCAAGGCCTTCATAGGCATGGGAGTATACCATGATCCCTGGCTCTGTGCTAAGGACTCAAAAAGGACTCTCTTACTCAATGGCATTGATACAACCTTTCCATCAGGAACATGAGTGCCCAGACCAAGTTAAATCAAATGTAAGTGGGTAAACTGTATAATATTGAAGCTACACATTATGAAAAAATGTATTTCTACACATAACAATTTAATGAATTCCACAGATCTAATATTTGGAGGATGGAAAAAACTTCAAAAGAGAAAATAATACACAATTCCATTTATCT
The DNA here is from genome assembly GCA_004024765.1 of Zapus hudsonius. NCBI lineage: Eukaryota > Metazoa > Chordata > Mammalia > Rodentia > Dipodidae > Zapus > Zapus hudsonius. Next base: position 57,409 of record PVHP010006590.1, read on the forward strand.
TATATCATTAAATTTTGCTACTCTAAAAATGACTCTCCAAAACATCGTGGGTTTATGATACTCTTAATTCATTCTGTTTTAAAAACAAAACTACTTCTAGATAAAATGTAGTTGATCTTGTTCCTTTTATCGTTCTTTCCCTTTTGGTGTTTCCGTATATACTTCTTGGGTTAACTCTTCAAATTAAAATTTTAATATAGCCTGTGGGATGTACATGTGAGTGTGTATGTGTGTATGTATGTATGTATGTGAGTGAGTGAGTGTGTGTGTGTGTGTGTGTGTGTGTGTGTGTGTGTGTGTGTGTGTGTGTTTTACTGGGGATTGAATCCAGGGTCCTTAACATGCTAGGCAAACACTCTGCAACTGGGCTTCATTCCAAGACCTTATAATTTTGATTATATGAGGTTCAAATATAGGATATCTTAACTCACAGTGGTCAATGTGATAATAATAGCTCCTCTTGAGAGCTGACTGGGATGGGCAGAATGGAGCCTTCTAAGGTGTCAGAGACAGTTCAAATTAATATTGACATACAGATGTTGATCTGTGTGATGTTTATACAAAGTCTACACATAAAAGTTAATGAATTTTCCTATTTAAGATTACACACAGAAGAAAATCTCATGGCAGTAAAGTCCTATTGCTTTAAAATAGTAGATTCTAAAATATAATTCATTTCATTAGAAAGACTTGCCAAGAACTTAATTTAATCACTGTGTTTGTAGAATGGAAGCTGGTCTATAAGTGTATCTTGACAGAAAAAAATTATATTTAGCTCTTCTGAGTGTCCTTTTGTTTACTCACATAGAGTTTATGAAAATTAGATTCAATGCTTCTTGATGATGAGAGCATTCTTCAAAGTTAAATATACTTTATAGTTATTTTATTCATGACTAAGGCAAATTAAAATGGGTTAGTGGAATTTGTGAAATTTTATAAAAATTTCTAAGTAAAAGTACTTACTTGTACCCTACAACTCTCATGAAAATAGAGCTTTATCAAGTCACGTGTGTGTGCGCACGCATATGTGTGTGGAGAGCAGAGGTGGGTGTCAGAGGTCCTTCACTATTACTTTATTTTGAGTCAGGTTTTTTCACTAAAGCCAGAGCTCACTGATTCCACTGGAGTAGGAAGCCAGCCAGGCAGAGCAATCTTCCTTTCTGCCTCAGCAGCACTGGACTACAGATCAGCACCACCACAGCCAGCATTGTAAAGAGACTCTAGGGATCCAACCTCAGGTCCCTATGTTTGCACTATGAGCACTTTATCCATTGAGACAACTCCCCAGCCCCAAGATACAGTCACTTTTAAAAGCATGCTAAAGTATATGTCTAGGGCTAGCAGACAGCTCAGCAGCTATGAGTCCTTGAGAGGTCCTGACTTGCTATAAGTTCCATTAATCAGCATCCATGTACACAGCTGGCTGTGGGCACACCCACCTGTAACCCCAGTCCCATGGGGAGTAGAGACCAGAGAATTGCCAAGGCTCTCTGCTCAGTCTGACCTAAAATGGCAGCTCCACATTCAACAAAATGGTCTCAAGGAAATACATGAATAAGCAAAAAGAACAGTCTACCTGTTATTCTCCTCTCACTTCTACATGTATATATATGCCACCCACATACCACACTACTCACATGCACATGCATGTGTGGGGGAAAAATATATATATATAGTGACCCCAGGGACCTTAACTTGAAAACCACAGCCAAGGACATGTTCTTGGGGATTTGGCTCCTTCCCTGAGACAGACACACTGTGGGGCTCAGCCTGTATAGCATTTCTCCTCTGAACACAGCTGCCCTCAATACTTTCACTTTCCAGGCTATTTAAAAGCATCCACCTAAGTAAAAATAACCTGTGGTTAATAAGATCAAAATTAAGAGGTGACAGAAAGATTGTGAGAGCCAAAGGAAAGGTAGGACTGCTTACAATGCAAATTTCCAGACACAAAATGGCCTTGATAGTCATGACTTCGCAGTGCCTGATAATATCTACAAATAATGGAAGGAAAAGATGATGACACTTAAACAAAACAGAGACTAATTGAGAAGGGGAAGAGATATGAGGGAGGGTGGGGAGGGAATCACACTGGGATATGGTCTGTAATTATGGAAGCTATCAATAAAAAGTGAAAAGAAAAAAAATAAAATCGTTCTAGGCCAAAAGATGAGACCATGGCAAGAGATGAGCCACCACAGTCATATTGTGGAGGATCCATATGGAACCCTGCAGAGAAGGACGGGATGAACAAGGGACCCATAGCCACAGCCATTCAACCAACTCAGGATA
>PVHP010006591.1:0-59901 GCA_004024765.1 Zapus hudsonius
CTAGATTTCTTATTGATGTGGAAAGTGCAGAGTATATTTTGATAAAATCTTTCATTATATTTAGCTCTTTTAAGTATCTCCTGAGGCATTCATTTATAATTTTTATTCTAGAGCATTTTTTCATGATCAGCAATTTGTTACTTTGATGTTACACTCATCTGTTCTTTTATGGCCAATAATTTCATGGTTTTTAGAAAAAGATACTTATGGTGTGTGAGTGCAGGTGTGCCTATGCCAACCTTTCAATCTGTCCTTGATGTCATACCTCCTCAGACAGGGCTTCTCTGCATCTCACTCTGCCATTATTTCTCTTTTTACTGTGCTCACAGAGCTTCTGAAAATTCTCCTGTCTCAAACCCTTATGTACTATCTGTGGGATACTGCTAAAAGGGACACAGAGGGCATAGGGTTAAAAGAAGTAGAGGCCAGCTGAAGCCCCGATAAAGTCTAAGGTTTGCTTCCTGGAGACGCAGAAGACACCTCGCAGAAACTCCTTCCTTTGATCCTAGACTTCCAAGCCCTCTGGCAGGGAACCCCATGTTCTCACCCCCACTGTGCCTGGACAATAGAGTCTAAAGGTGACAGTTCCTTTGCTGATTTCCCTGCCATCCAATACGACCCTAAGGTCACGTCCACTTGGGGCTGATCTATGCAAAGCAGGCATTCACAGGTTGCTGACCACTGCCAATCCCTTTTGCCCGTTTCTGCCCTTGCCTCTCCTTTTTTCTCTACATAACCAACTGTATTGATACAATAAACGAGAGAGCTTTCCGCTGCATTCTCCCGGATAACTTTGTCTGTCACTCTGCAGAGAAATGAGCTAAACACTAAAACACGGAGAGCTGTCCACAGCGGTGCTCTCCAGGGGGTATCCTCTGCCATATTCCCAGAGCTGTACACTAACACGGAGAGCTGTCACAAGTGGCGCTCTTCAGGAGGTGTTCTCCGCAACACTCCTGTGGGTACTCAGGCCAAGGCTTCCAGCCACTGTAAACAATTTCCAGATGCATGTGCCACTTTGTGCATCTGGCTTTACATGGGTGCTGGGGAATCAAACCCAAGTGGTTAGGTTTTGTAGGCAAGCACCTTAACTGTTGAGCCAGCTCTCCAGCCCTAAAATGTCTTTTATAATAGTGGTTTTGTGAGATAGGATTTTGCCACAGCAAAGGCTTGCCTTGAACTTGGGATCATCCCCTGTTAGCCTTTATGTGCTTGCCAGCATGCTTGGCTCTATTTGTTATTTTAATGATAGGTAAAAAGTCAAAAGTGCACATAGTGTAATGGAGAGAGAGGCAAACTCTCCTCAGATCTTGGAGGCTCATTTTCACACATATGTTAAGCTAAATTTCTTTTTAAAAATATACTGTAAAATTTTTTATTTTATTTAAATTTTGATACTAGAGCTTCCAATTTTATTCTTTATATAGTATTCAAAATTTTCTTATAAAAAAATCTATGGATTTCTTTTATCCCACAGAAGAAATAAGCACACACTGATTTCATGAATCTAATGAGTCTTGGGTGTCATGTCTTTTTTACCTTGTAACTAAGTTTCTTAATGTCCCAGAGGTTTTTCTGAGTGGTTCTTTAGTAATTTTTAGATAGTGGTCACTTTACTTCCTTTTGGCTTTCTCATTTACCTCTGTGCTAGTCACTTCACCATCACAGAGAAAACAAAAGGAGGAAACTCGACTTTGTCTTGAGACATGGGGAGCTGGCTGCATGACCTTGGGCCTGAGTTCTGCAAAGCAGGGCATCATGGTAGAGAGGGTGCTTAGAGCAGAGCTGCTCACCTCTCGGCTTCCAAGAAGGAGAGGCCTGCAGAGGCCGTGGGTAGGGAACAGGAAAGGAGAACACGCTTCCCACAGCCAGGCCCTACCTCTTAGTTTCCATCACCTTCCTAAATTATAAATCCATTAATAGGCTGGTCCACAGATAAAGTCAGAGCCTCATGATCCAATCACCTCCCTACACCTCATCAGCTGGCAATCAAGTCTTTAACACATGGCTTCCGGGGATATTTCACATTTGAACTGTAGCACGTCTACATCCAAGCAGCTCACTTTATAATGACCAGTGAAGGAGGTAATGAACAGTGTTTGTAAGAAGACTGTGAGCAGAGGTTTGGCTGACTACCCCAATTCAGTGTCACCCCTGATTGTCAGGAATGGCAGATGAAGTTTACATTTGCCCGATGAGGAGACTGAAGGCCCATGAGATTCTTCCATAGCCTCCACTGTGGAGCTCAGAGCCTTTCATCTTGAATCGTAATGTTCCTTATCCATTGAGCATTTTCTCCCATAGGTTATTCTAGTTGTGAATTAAAAGGACAAGGAATAGGGGCTGAAGAGATGGCTCAGCAGCTAACGGTGCTTGCTAGCAAAACCTAAAAGCTGGGGTTTGATTCCCAGTACCCACGTAAAGCCAGATGCACAAAGTGATCCACGTGTCTGGACTTAACACACAGTGGCAGCAGTGGCAGGATTCTCTGGTGTGCCCACTTCTCTTTCTCTGCTTACAAATTTTATAAATAAAAATTTAAAAAGTAGAAGTAATATATATATAATTTTTATTTTTAAAAATAATTTGTGAGGGTGAGAAGACGAGATAGATGATAGATAGTTAAATAGAGAGATGATAGATAGATAGATAGATAGATAGATATAGAGAGAATATGAATGGGCACACAAGAGCCCTTTTCCACTGCAGACAAACTCCAGATGCATGCCCCATTTTGGGCATCTGGCTTTATGTGGGTACTGGGGAAGTGAATCCAGGCCAGCAGACTTTGCAAGTGAATGTCATTAACTGTTGAGATCTCCAGTCCTTATTTATGTGTTGTGTGCATGGTGGGGGTGGGGAGAGCTGTGTCTTATGCATGTGGAGGTGAGAAGACAGCTTCAAAGTGTCCTTGCTCCACCTTCCTTGAGGCACAGTGTTTTTCTGCTGTAAAGGAACTGTCGGACTGTGAACCAGTGTCATACTCGCTGCTCTGCAAGTGTTGGATTTTCCATCGTCCATTGCTGTAGGCATGCTGGGATCACAGATGCATGTTCCAGTTTACATCCAGCTTTATGTGGGTTCTGGGGTCTTAAGCTTGAATGGCGGGCTTTGCAAGCAAGCAACTTTACCACAAGCAATTTAGTAATTTATTAATTATATATCATATACTTTGCATAATATATATTATATAAATATATATTCAATTTAACTGTTTATTAATCTTTTCTGGTATATATCTTGGAGAAAGAAAAAAGTATACCTGGCCTTGGGGAATCACGCCAATCCGTGACCTGTTTACAAGGAAGGGAGCCCCTCCCAGCTGTCTTTACTGGGCACCATTTCTTGGAGTTTTCTGGGTTCGTGGGTTACTTATGGGGTTGCAGCGCATATCAACTCCCTGTTCACCCACGGGGGCTGGGTGAGCAGAGGCTTGGAATAGCTGTGAGCCGAACGAGAGATGAGACCCTTGGGAGAACGTGGCCGTGGGCAATTCTCATTTTATTGTATCAATAGCAGTTGCTTATATAGAGAAAAGTCAGAGGTAGAAGCATAGGAAGCAAGATCTGTGGGCATCTCATGAGTTTGATTGGTAGGGGCCAGTATCCTTTGGATACCTATTTTGCATAGATAAATTGAGGGGGCTACGTGACTCTATACATGGATGGATAGAATGGTGATGTTAGCAGAGGAAATGAAACCTTGTTGTTTAGGTTTGTTTATTTGCAGTTGGATTAAGTTAGGCTTTGAACTGCTTATCTTATCGGAGCTGTGTCCTGCCTGGGGCTGGAGTTTTCAGGATTGCTAAGATTTACAGGGGCCCTCGGACTTTGCCTCAACTTCCTTATCAGAAGGAGACAGTCCCAGAAGCCTGCCAGACTCAGCAGAACCCTACTTCCTCCATGCCCCATTAGCAGGGTACCACAGAGTTTCCTGACTTTGATGAACCTGTAGCATTCTTTAACTTGTGGCCACCATACCACGTTCTTCTTGCCTTTGATGCTGATGGGAACTGAGGGGCCAGTCCTGAGCTTTTGAAACGCTCTTCATGATGAGTGTATTCATCTGTTCACTTGATCATGCTCTCCAAACTGCTGCATTGAAGACAGGCATCTAAAACTTTTCTCTTAGTATTTGGATTTGTGAAATACTTGGTAGTACTCCCCTCCCCAATTTAGGCAGAATTCTTATTCCTTTATACTATGTGCTTCTTTAATTCAAAATAATTTAGCTTTACATTGAAATTTTGGAGTTTTGATGCATTTTAAGCTATTCATTTAAGAACTGGAGATTTAAAATAGTCTTTAAGACTACTGAAGTTATTAAGATGAAGTGTGATGTTTTTATTTATCTTCCTTAGTTAATGTTTTGGTGGGACTAGTTCTACCAGTTTTAACATAGCTGAGATCAAATACTAATCACATGATAAAAATGGTTTTAACTTTATGAGCTAGTGACTTACAAATTACATATTCTTGAAAGCTAACAACAACAAATTATTTTTCCTGAGGGGTAAAGAAAAATATGTGGTATAAATGTATTGTACTGCAAGTTTAATTATTATTCTTTGCTCTTTAAAAACACTACCAGGACTTCAAATGTTGAAATACCTTTCAAGCTTCAGACTCTTGTGAAGTATATCACTAATAGTGAATCTTGGTATATTTCATTGGTACCAATTCTGGTCTTTATGCCAAATATTTAAAACACAGGACACATTGGTGTTACCCTCTCATAAAGTTGAAACGATTTACATGAATAGCATTAACATTTTAATGTATTTATTTGCATGTACGGTATGCAAGTGTACACATGTGTGTGCACGGGCACTTAACTGCAAATGAACTCTAGACACATACACCACTTTTTGAATCCAGCTTGACATGGGTGCTGGGCTGGCAAGCTTTGCAAGCAAAACCTTTATCCACTAAGCCATCTTCCCAGCTCATGAATAGCATTTTCAAAAATTATAGAATCATTCAGTAACTTTACATCAAAAGATAAATTTCTAACCAATTGAATTTAAAGATCTTAATTGGCTTTTGTTTGTGATTCTTGAATAATGGAACACTTACTCCACAAACTGAGTGTTGTAATGAGCTCCGCCCAGGAGATTGGCTTTGTGGGCAGGAAAAGGCTGCGAGGACATCATGGAACAAAGAGCAGTTGTTGTTTGTTGTTTTCCTTTAAAGGTTTTGACTGGAGTCTGATGCTGACCTGAATGGCCAGATTTCTCAGAAGATCAGACAGGCTTCATTTGGGCTGGTGCTACAGAGCTTGAGCGTCAGCAACTCCATTTTGGCTTGGTCTTTTGGGTCTTGTGTAACATCTTAGTCCAAACCAACATCCTCTATAAATTTGTTTCCTTTATTAATAAATTTTACCTAATAATAAATCTCCCTACACTTTTAAATTTAGAAATTTTCCTTTACCAAATAAAAGAATTTTCCTAGAGCCAGGCATGGTGGCATATGCCTTTAGTCCCAGTACTTGGGAGGCAGAGGTAAGAGGATTGACATGAGTTCAAGGCCACCCTGAGATTACATAGTGAATTCCAGGTCAGCCTGGACAAGAGCAAGATTCTACTGCAATGGTATATTCGGAACACAATGAGAAGGGTAGTTCTAATTTAGATAAATCCTGATTCTTGAGGATATTTCTGAACTACCTTATAAGGCAATGATAGTCACATGTGTATACTCATATTTCTGCTCATAATTTATTTGGAAATTTTGTGTTTTGTAGTTGAGGCGTTCAGCTGTAAAAATATTGTTTTCAATTAGAATAAGAATTTGTGTATTTGTCTTTAGTTACTGTGGAAATCTGAAAGTGATTTCATGCTTAAATTAGATACAGACAGCAGAAGGTTATCTACTTTCCTTTGAGGTTAACATTTCTGTTTTTAAGGTTGAATGTTCTTGATGGTTTTTTTTTTTTTTGGCTAGTCTTTCTAGAAACTCTTTATTCTATTTCTTCCTTGTGTCAGTACCTGGTTCAGTCAGCCATACTCCAATGGGATGAATCTTCAAACCAGGCATATGCCACCATATATATATATAGGTTGACTCCAGTCAGAGGACAGTTGGTTACCTGCAGAGGCTGTGTGCCACTGTTGCACAAGTGTCCAGTTAGTTAGTTTTGTAGTCTGTAGGATTCCCTGCTTATTCGTGCTGTTATTTTCTTCTGGCAGCTTTCATAGAGCTCTCCAGCACTGAGGGCTGGCCAGGAGGGAGCTAGTTCCCCTTTTGGTTCCAGCATGGTATTCTGGTGTCCTGTGACTTGGCCTTGGTTTCTTCAGCAATAGGATCTTACTTTTTAGCTCTCTGCATGTAATTTTGTTTCAGTGAAGTGGTATGGATTATATCTTAGACATTTTAAATGATGTGTTATAGAAATTATCAATTGTGTTTTATGACAAAATGTTAATGTCCCCACCCTTATCTATTTTGTTAAAGCAGGCACTTAGTCTTGGACTCAAACTGCAATTTCCACCTTCCTTACAGTCATGGAAGCTCAGTCTAGGATTTTCTGCTGTAGGTAGGATGGTGGGCATCAGTCCGCCCTCCATGGTGGTCAGGGCTATCTAGAGATTTGGGAGGAGGTTTTATATTTCCTCTCTCTTTCTTGGTATTTCCTTCTCACTCTTGTGTCTGTGGTTGTTTGACCTTGCCCTCTATATCTGAGTGCAGGTGAGACAGGTTTCCTATCAGAATTCTAGCTACTTGAGAGGCCCATCCTCAGGCTAAGAACCTTAAATCCAGACTTCTGCCCAGCAACTGCTTGTCCACATCCTGCTCTCCTCCAGTAATTGCGTGGAATCAGTTGCTTCCGAGGCCCTCAGAATTTCTTTTTATAAAGTTCTTTAAAAAATATTTTTACTTATTTGTGAGGAGGGAGAGAGAGAGAGGAAGAGAGAGAGAGAGAATATGAAAGAGAATGAGAATGGGTACACAAGGGCCTCCAGCCACTGCAAACAAACTTAAGATGCATAGGACACTGTGCATCTGGCTTTACGTGGGTAATGGGGAATCGAACCCAGGTCATTGGGCTTTGCAGGCAAGCGCCTTAACTACTGAGCCATCTCTCCAGCCCAGAAGTTCTTTTTAATGCATAGTCTGGAGGTTATATTTTCTATCTGCAGGATGTGTGGTCTGAATGAAGCTACTTGACTTTCCCAGAATTCTCTGCAGTGTGTGTGTGTGTGTGTGTGTGTGTGTGTGTGTGTGAGAGAGAGAGAGAGAGAGAGAGAGAGAGAGAGAGAGAGAGAGAGAGAGAGAGGGAGGGAGAGAAATAGCAAGAGAAATAGCAAGAGAATAAGAGTAAGAACAAGACCTAGAAAGAGTGGCTTTTGGGAGAGGAATAGAAGGTTTCATCAGATTGCTAAAACACTGATTTGTAACTTTCAAATAGTTAAACACAAATGTAGTTGGTATTAAAATAGGAGTTAGAGCTGGGTGTGGTGGTATCTTCTTTAGTCTCAGCACTGGGTCAGTGGGTTAGAGGCCAATCTGGAGCTGCAGAGTGAGTTTCAGATCAGCCTGGGCTAGAGTGAAACCCTGCCTTAAAAAACACAACCTGCACCTCCCCCACACAAAAATACAAGTTGGAAAAAGGACTGAAAAAAAAAATCTAAATTTAATGTGCAAATTAGGATTTCACTTCTGCCAGACTATTTTCCTGGGGGAGTAGGAGACAAAGTGGAGTCCTGGAGTTCCCTGAGAAGTAAATTCGAGATGCAGAGGTGAGGACAGAGAGTATCGAGTTTTCTTTCTGGAAATCTGGTGATAAGGGAGAAGAGATTGCCTGATAGAGGGGAATGCCCGGTCTGGTTGCATCTGTTGCCCGCCTTTGCCATACCGTCCTCTTTGTACGGATGTACCTAGCTAGCTTGTAAAAGCGGCTCTGGAAGGCTCCGAAACTGCCTGTGTGGGCTGGCATGCCTGCGTTCAGAGGTGTTGATTGCAAAAGGGTTCTGAGCCCAGTGAGAACAGGTGGCACTTATTGTACTGCACATGTCACGAGACTGAATGCAGCTCACTGGCACAGGCTTCGGGATAGAGGATAGGACAGGATCTGGTGGAAACAGCGGTCCCTGTGCCAAAGGGGTATTGAACATCCCTGGTCCTAGGTGTCCCTTACAGTTCTGCCCACACACGTGTAGCTCCCTGGAGAACAGGGGGATTGCAGTGTGCCCTACAATACAGGCTTGGCTTCCTAAGATTTGCCCATTATAGACCATCATAATGGAGAATTGCCTTAAAATCTTTGTTGTCGGATGGTATGAAATCTCTGTTACTACTACTGTTTATCTCCTTCCTCCTTTTTCTACTCTTTTAAAAAACTGTTTTTTTTTTTTTTTTTTTTGCAAGCAGAAAGAGAGCAGGTTGGGGGAGAGAGGGAGGATAGGACACATCAGGGCTTCCTGCCACTGAAAAGGAACTCTAGATGCATGCACAATTTTGTATATTTGGCATTTTGTAGGTACTGAGGAATCTAACCCAGGCTATTAAGCTTTGTGCCTATAATCGCTAAGCTATGTCCCTAACGCTAGACTCTTTTCTTAACCAAGAAGTAGTTTTGTTAGATCTTTTCTCTGTCCATTTTATGTTGCTGTAATTAAACAACTTGGACTGGGAAGTTCATAAAGAATAAAAGTTAGGGCTGGAGAAAGATCTCAGTGGTTAAGACACTTGCCTGAAAGCCTGACAACCCGTGCTCAGTTCCCAATAACCCACGTAAAGCCAGATGTACAAAGTAACTCATGCATCTGGAGTTTGTTTGCAGTGGCTGAAGGCCCCAGCATATATATTCTGTCTTCTTTCCATCTCTCCTCTTGCAAATAAATAGACAAAATATTAAAAAAAGAACTGAAGTTAATTCAACATGTAGTTTGAGAGACTAAGTTGTCCAAGGTTGAGAGGCTGCCTCTAGCGAGGTCTTCTTGCTGGTGGGAAGTCTGCTTTGAGTCCAGAGGTGGCCCAAGGTATGAAGTGTTGAGACAGAATGGCTTTGTTCACTTGAGCATCTCCTCCTCTTTACCACCATTAACTGTCAACTTGGATTCCTAAGTAGGTCAAGTTGACAATAGAACTTAACCATCACACATTCTCCTACTTGAATGAGAGTAGAAGCTCAGCCAGTGTCTTGTGAGCCTGAGGCAGCAAAACATGGCTCTAATGGTAAGGATGGAAAACACATGGTACCCTCATGACTCACTTGGGTTGTGCTGTGAATTTCTTGCTAATTGAAATAAAATTAGACACGAGTTCTTTATACAATTTTTTAAAATTATGAGAGAGAGGGAGAGAGAGTAAATGAGGGAGGATGGGTGTGCTATGGCTTCTTGCTACTGCAAATGAATTCAAGATGCAGTTGCCATGTTGTACGTCTGACTTGATGAGGGTGTTGGGGTCATTGGGCTTTGTAAGTAAGTGCCTTGAACCACAGAACCATCTCCCTAGCTTCTAATCATGATCTGTAAGCCACATGTGTTTCTTCTCCGTATCATCTTGTGTGTGCACAAATAATGTCTTTATTGTATACTGAGTTTCTTTATAAACTGTAACTTGAATCTTTTCTCTGATTCTTAAAGAAAACGCATCCTCAAAGATAGAAAAGAGTGAAAAAGAAATGGAAATTTCTAGCTACTCATACTTTTGTGACTTATAGCTCATATTATATATATGTTTTTGTTATTTTTGTGGTTTGTTTTCTTTGAGACAGGGTCTCATGTAGCCCATGTTTGCCTTGAATTTTCTATGTAGCTGAGGATGACCTTGAATTTCTGTTCCTCCTCCTTTGAACTTCTGTTCCTCCTGCTATCAAGCCTATTTTTTTTAATGTGATACAATTGACCCAAAGCCTTCTTATAAGCACTCTACCCCCTGAGCTATACCCCCAGCTTGTATGTATTAAAAAAATGATGCATGGACATGTGTATATGTGTTTGTGTGTTTGTATGCACATGTGGATGCCAGAGAGATTGATACTGGATGTCTTTTTTGATTACTATCCCCTTATTTATTGAGATGGAATCTCTCACTTGAACTCAGGGCTCGCTGATCTGTTAGAAAAGCTAGGCAGCTTGCCTTCCAACTGCTGAGATTACAAATGGCCTGTCACATCAGCTCAGCTTGTATACCTGTGGTCCTCAAGCTCAGGTGGCAGGTGTTTCCGCTCTGAGCCATCTCCTCAGCCCAATATGTATGTTTTAATCATTTAATATTTTTTCCTGTTATCCCATAGTTTATTTGACATAGCAGCTAGCTATTTTCTAAACATACTAAAGAATCCATTGGCAAATCAAACTGTTAGAATTTCAATGATATCTGTAGTACCTTCTTTTTCTGTAAGTTGATTTTAAACTTTGAACTTGAATTTGTTTTCAGAAACAAAACCTTTCCCGCAAAATGCTCCATTCAATATCAAATTACAGTTTCCTAATTTTTTATTTGCAAGGAGAGAGAGAAAAAAATGAATGAATGAATGAATATTGGTGTGCTGGGACTCTAGCCACTGCAAATGAACTCCAGATGCATGCACGACTTTGTGCATCTGCATCTGGCTTTACATGGGTACTGGTGAGGAGTCGAACCCTGGTCCCTAGGCATTGCAGACAAGTGCCTTAATGGCTGAGCCATCTCTCCAGCCCCAGTTTCCTAAATTTGAAATCATAGTTTAATGTCTATTTTTGTTTCCTTGAAGTATTTGCAAATTTTAAAGAATAGTACAGGGAGTAAGGTTTGAGAGTCACCAAGACCACCACGAGACCACTCTGAAAGGAAAAAGGCTTTATTCAGAGAAAGCACGAGCTGCCAGGCTATCTCACCAGGGTGGAGAAGTGCCTGTGATGGGCAGGTTTGGGGGTTTTTATAGAGGAAATGTGGCTGTGAGTCTAGATCACTGTAAGCTCCCAGGTGGGGGCCTCAGGTGGCTGGGATGGGGGAAAGGATGTCCCTTCAGCCAGACCAACACACAGCGGGTGGGGGGGGCTTTGTCTCCTGTTTGTGAGGCAGGCTTTAATCTCTTGTTTTTAACCCCTGTTGGGGTCTGGTTTCATGTTGACACTTTTCTTGAAGCTCGCCATGCCGATTCTGGAATTCTTTTCAAGGGAAACTCAGGTGCTGTGGTGGACTCCATTTTGGAGCCCGAGTTTCAGCCTAACATAGCCTAAACAAAATTCTCATTGTCACTCAAGCAAAAAACATGGAAATCTGAAATTAAGAATGTTGTATGTCAATGCTTCCAAAAGTATCCTGACTGACCTCAATGTAAGAAATGTTTATTCTGCAAAATGCCTCCCAATTTGAACAAATAGGGCAAAAGAATTGCTTTTGCCTTGATAATTTGTAAACAGCTTAGAGTTTCATCAAATGATAATACAGAATTAAAATCCTCTACTAGCATTTGTGGGTCCTCAGTTGTTGTGGGGTACATGTCTGAAGCTTTGGATGTTGGGTACTCTATTAAACAGTATAATTGAAGAAAAAACACTTAGGAAGAAAGTTCTGATTTCTGGCAGCAGAGGTCAGAGTTGCTTCTCTGTGTGTGTGTTTGTTGGTAAACTCCAAGAAGAAGTAAAATGTAGGGGAAGAATGCAGCCAAACTGAATTCTCAGTTTTCACTTTTAGTATATTTATATTGGCCTTTCTTCAAAGGGCCATAAGGATTGGAGTATGCCCAGAATTACATTAAAATGTGACTGTTTTTTTTTTTTTAACTTGGATATTAGGCCAGTTTTTGAAATGCTGAGAAACCCTGCTCAAAGGAAAAGAAAAATATTTATTTGAGCAGTATTCTGATGAGAATAATGGACTATTAGCATCTAACCTTTGAATAATACTTTGCTGTAGAGAAAATACAGGTGATAATTTATTGAAATTACTAAATTAAATCCATCAGCAACAAAAAATATTTTGCAGTTACATTGTTTCAAAGTCAGTTTTAATTCACTATCCTTGCTATTTATCTGCAGGTTAAATTATAATTATGTCCAAACATATTTTTCCTTTCAGCTATAAAATCATTTATAAAGGAAATTTAAGCTAGGCCCCATGGTTATAAAGCAAGTGTTTTCATGAGCAATATCTAAACAAGAAGCTGGCCATTTCCCCCACCCAAAATTGATATATCTCCCTGGTTCCTCCTGCCCATCCCATCTTCATTTCAGCATAATTTTTTTTAGTTCTAAGAAGAAACAGAGTGCACTCTTTTGGGGAAATTATTTTCATGTGCTTTTTAAAAATTTATTTGCAAGGGGGAAGAGAGAGGGAGGGTGAGAGAGAGAAGGATGGATAGAGGGAGAAAGAAAGAAGGGGAGAGAGAGAAAATGGGCCTCTTGATATCACAAAGGAACTCCAGTTGCGCCACTTTGTGCATCTGGCTTCACTTGGGTGCTGGGGAATCGAACCTGGGCTGGCAGGCTTTGCAAGCAAGCACCTTTAACCATGGAGCCATCTCTCTAGCCCCAAGGGGGAGGTATTTTCTGTCCTATGGTGTTGATGGAATTCTGAACCAACATTGTGGACATAGACATGCTCTGACGTGTTGGAAGACCTTTCTCAGAGAGACCTCTGTATATAAATGTTTCCTAATCGAGACACTATTTTACTTGAAGAATGAGTTACTGGATGGAGGCTCAGTAAGTACCTAAGGGAGGTAGGGCCCCGTGGACTCCTGGGGCTCCCTGGCTACTTGGTGAGTTCCAGACCTGTCTGAACAAAAGGTGGATGGCACCTGAAGCTTCCTCTGGCTTACACACGTACACACACTCACAAACACCCACCCACCCCCACACACAAACACATGTGCACACACACGTGCACACACACACATGCTCACACACACACACACACACACACACACACACACACACACACACACACACAGAGGGGCATGGGAGCAAGTCCTTCACCTGTACATAGAAGAAATCTAAAAGATTAGATGATAAGGGGCCCAGGGCTTTAATGTAACAAAGTGAGAAATCACCCAAAACCAAGGCAGGAAAATGTCACAAATGAGAAGAAAGAGCTAACCAAAGAAGGAATCAGGAGTCTTGTGCCCGCAGAGCTAAGAGACAGCTACACACATCAGACCCATTTGAATGGGGCAGGTGTCCAATTAGGGTGAGCCTGGTCACTAGACCCAGGTGTGGGGGAGAGACCCAGGGGCTGACTCAGGAAGGGCCAGCCCACCCAGGTGTGCTGAGGTGAGGGAGAAGTAAGGGGCGTAGCTGCTGAGGAATTGCTGGTAGCCACCTTGGGTGTGAAGCTAGTTTTAGTGCTGCAGGCACAAGTAAGGTGGCATCTCCTTGCTCCCCGTGGGCCCTGAACTTGACTGACTGCCCATAGAAAGCTCTCTAGCTCCCGGTTCTTCCTGAGATGCAGCCATATTCCTGAACATCCTGCCTGGATCATTGATTACTTAGTGAATGTTGGTTTCCTGGCTGAAGTAAAATGCTGCTGTCAAGTAGTGATATTAATAATAATTAATAATACTATGTGCCTGTCTCCAGGCTGAACATTTATCTGACCTGCTCATTTATCTCTCTCATGATTAATGTAATTATAGTTAACAAAAAGGTTTTTCGGAGCTTGTCATTTTGGATCTACCTGATGCTACTACACTAACTACCCTCAGGTGGCTTCTTTGCATTAATATGAACACCTTCCAAAGCAGACTGCTGAGGGAAAGGGACCTCTGCTAGGTAATGTAACCCCAGTAGGGAGGGAGAGCTTCTAAGGTGTTGATTCTCTTGTGAATTATGTGAACGTCTCTCTCTTTGTATCAATCACACCTGAAGATTAGGATTGTTCAGCTTTGAATAAAGCATTCCTTATTTAATGCATTCCATAGCAGCTACCAATTGAATGTGAATGTGAAATTCAAGCCTCCTTTCACCAGCTGAGAAAGATGAGAAAGCATTGCATTACCAAGAAACCTATTAGTCTCTAAGAGGGGTTCCAGGTAAATCAGCTAAGGACAACCTCCAATCCCTTGTTTTTTAAAGCAGAATAAAAAACTAAAACAGACACAAATATTGAAGGCTAGTACCTGTCTGTAATGGGACAGTTATTCTTGGGTGAATGTAAATGTTGTTACAGGGCATTCTACCTAGCAGATGTTTGAAATTGTGTTGGAATGGTGGCCTTAAGTCTCCAGTTGATGCTTCTAATATGCAAATTGTGAAGTTCTTATTCTGGGTCAGATCCTGATAAGTGCAATTTTTGTGCCTGAGATAAGTTATTTTTATTTAAAAGGAAAGGTATTCTGGGAAGACATTACGTATGCATGTGACACTCAGGAGCACTGCAGGTTTGGAGTGGTGATGTGGCTGTTGGCTGGAAATATGGACCACGGAAAGTCCTCTGAGAATCTAGTGCTTTTGATCAATCACAGTTTCAATTACTTAATTGAAAAAATTATAATTTTTCTTTGGTCTAATCTTTGACATTCAATATGTGACAGTATTTGAAGGCAGATGTTGATAACTGATGAATATGTTATATATTGATGTCCTTATGTCACATTAGGTTGAGATTTTTATTCAGCAGGTATTTGAGTGCCCACTGTGTCCTAGTAAATGGCAAAGTCAGACATACATATTCTAGCCAAATGCACTGAAATAGCTGAAAATTTTATCAAGGAAGTGTTCCGAAGAGAAAGTTGAAATTGATCCTTGTAAGGAGTCATCAAATGGGGCTTCATAGAGCAGCTCTCATACTTGACAGCTTGGAGTGGGACTTTTCAGTGATGCTTTGAAACCAGTGCCTGTCTCTCCCTGACCTGTAGTTTGACCAGCTCTCCTTTCATTTTGCATGTGGGAGTTTACCATAGTGTGTATATGTATGTTTATGTGTGTATATATGGGGACTGGAGAGAAGGCATTTGCTTGCAAAGCCTGATGGCTTGAAACCTCAGTACCCTCATAAAGCTAGATGTATAAATTGGCACATGCATCTTGAGTTTGTCTGCATCAGTAAGGAGTTCTGCCATGCCATCTCTCTCTCTCAAATAGACAGAAAGTAAACAGTGTTATGGGCATTGAGAGCAATGGAGCTTTTCTCAGCTGTGGACTTGTTTGAACACCGGATGCTGTGATTCTCCAAGCCAGTGGCTCTTGAGTCTTGTCTTGGACACCCAGAAGGGCAGGTTATGAAAGATTTACTTTAAGAGACTACAACAGAGAGTAGAAGTAATGCAGAAGAGTTCGCAAGCTGAGAGGGTCAAGAGCAGTCAAGGAGGTGACTTGGATCAGATTTCTTATAATCTTGGAGGTGGAAATTAGACATCTGGTTGGGATGAGCCTCATTGCCAAGTACAGATGTACATGAAGGGATTTGGTTGGTTGATGGGTCTGGTAGAGAATGCAAACAGCTCATAGACAGGGTGGAAAAGTGGGGGGGGCAGTGTTAGATTTAAGGAAGAAGAACCAGGAAGCTGTCCCTCGTCACCATATTGAGTCAGATTTAGGTTCAGACTGGAATTGCCAGGGCAGGTTGACATTTATTTTCTTTTTGGGCCTCTGCCCTTAGCTAACTAACTACAGAAGAAGACTATCATCTTGCTTCTGATTTCTGTCACAAACATGCTGATCTAGATTGCATATGCAATGAGGAGCATTAGAAAATGGAGAATTTATATTTTGGTATTAGAAATAATTTGTCTTCAAACAAATGGTTTTAATGATTTAGCATTTGTTGTTAGACTGATCTATGTTCATTAATTTATTTGTTTATCCATCTTAGTAAAACTGAAAACATGAAATGCAATTATCTGAAATCTATAGCTCTCTTAGTATTGGGAATGTGGGAAAGATCTTAGCTAGCGTCTAGTATTTGGTCATTTTTTTATGCATGCCCAGCACCTCCAACGATAAGAGCCCTATTGTCCTCTGGGCCCAGCTATTTCTGTCTTTGAAACACACATCATAATCCTAACTGGACCCCTGTATCAGAATCACCTACCTGCTTCTTAAACTACAGATTCCCAGCAACCTGGAGCCCAGCACAGAGACAGAGACGGAAATGTGAGCTTCTGACTAGTGGTCCAGGATGGAGACGGGGAGTCGCTCTGGGTAGCTTCGTTCCTGAGCACCGCAAACAAAAACAACAGTCTCAACAAAATCTACCCCTCAAATAAATGGACCTGATAATTTGTTTTTTTTTCCCTGATAATTTGTTCATCTCAGCAAAGGGGAAGACTAGCCATTGTAAAGGTCTTTTCATGTTGGTTCAGATAATGGTTACATTTCTGACAGATGTTTTACAACCTTGAAATCTTTTTTAATGGGTGCAATTGAAAGTTTACTTTTTTTAACATACTGACTTCTGACATTAACATAGTTTATAACCATCACAGTAGTCAAATGCAATAAAGTTTCATCACTCTCCAAATTTTCTTGTGTACTCTTTTGTGGTTCAGCCTTTCCTTGTCATCTGTGGTATATGGCATCTGATTTGCTTTTGATCCTTTTACATTTTGTTATTTAACTTTGAGAATGTCCTATAAATGAAATCAAACTATTTATAGCCTTTTGGTTGGGCCTTTTCATTTAGCATTTCACATAATGCATTTTGAGACTCATTCATATCATTGTTTATATCTGTACTTAATCTATATTTACAGCTTAATAATATTCCTAATAAGGATGTACTTGTAACAGGAGTCTTAGGGTTTCTTGTCAGTACACCAACACACTGATAAAATTGGGGTATTTTATCTTCTTATGAATTCAACAAAAATCCACAGACCAGAGGGTATGGTTTAGAGAGACTTTATTAGATTAAGAGAAGGAAGTACAGAGGACTCTCTTGTCTTGTGGAAGGCAAGAGGAGTTAGCCATAGGTGAGTAGGGGTTCTCTTCCCTCTTTCCCATCCCATCCCATTCGGGCTGGGATTGGGGAAGGCCTACCAGAGCAGGGACCTGAAGGTTCAGGTGTTAGGAGGGATGAACAGCTGAGAAGAGACCTTGCCCACTCAGTAAGCATCTTATTTATGATCTATTTCAGTGGGCTTCACTCTCAGGCTCAGTGAGTTTTAAGACGGCTGGCTGGGCTGGCTCAGGAAGAGGCCAGCACACCTGAGTAGGGGCTGAGAAAGAGGGCTGGTTGGTCTGGAATCGGGCTTGGCTCAGAATGAGACCAGCCATGAACCCAAGTTTTGGGGCTGAGCTTAACCAACCCGCAATGCCAGGATCAAATTTAAACCTAAATTCTATGAAAAGGGAACTCCTACCCAGGGAGGGACTCATATTATTTATAGAAAAACAGATCTAGGAATTCCTTTAGGAAGGAGAGAAGGATTCTTCTCTGATCTCTAACAACATGGAGATGGCAAGAGCTGACCCAAGGACATGCCTGCTTTTTACTTTTGGGGCCCAATCATCCTAAACTACCTCATACTGACATAGATTAGGAGGACAGTAGCCTTTTTTTTTTTTTTTGTAGGTAATCAGCTAGGGACTGGCCAACAGAACCGAAGATGCCACCCTGCCTATCCTGGCAGGACTAGACGTCCAGCCTGAGTCTGTCTCATCCAAGATGGCTGTAAGCAGCAGCAGCTGCTCCTGGTTCTTCCCCCCACTTCTCCCAAGCTTGACCCCCGTGAATGGGTCCTTCTGAATCAATGCTTCTCCTGGGTGCCCAACAGCCAACCAGGCTTCTTCATGTACATTAGAACCTGGCAATGAGGCTCATTCTAATTGGATGCCTAATTTATAAAAGCTTCCACATGAGGTTTTTCCTGGTTTGGTCTCCCCCTTCCCTGGGGTAGGAGGAAAATTTCTCTTGGCTTGGATTCTTTCCTGCCTTTTCCCCTCTCCCCTTGATGCAGGAATTTTGGGGTTCAGGGGGTTCCCTAGATTAATCCCAAATTTTGGATTCTTTCCTAATCTTTAATGAAGAATAATAAAGACAGAACCAAGAAGGACAAATTATGAATTGTTGAGTTTATTTGAGGAGAAATCACAATTTGTGGAGTTTATTTAAAAGGGGGTTGGGACCAGGAAAGGAAGACTGGAACATTTTCATGTGGAAAACATATTTCAGAAAAGTTAGTCAGAACTGAGCCTTAGAAAGTTAAGTTCAAAAGGGGCTGCAAACACATGGGAAGCTTTGAGGAAAGACTTAGACTGTGAACACGTGAAAGCGCTCACGGGGCAGATCCTGAGTGGGAATCCACACAGTGAATTCAGGGATCGTGAAACAGATAGAGCGGGGAGATTAGGATTAAAGAGGGGAACACACTTGGCATCAGCTGCATGCTTGGGGGGGTGGGGAAATGGAGAGCCCACATGGTGTGAATTAGAGACCATCAGGCAGACAGAGCAGAGAGACTAGAATTAAAGAGACATTAAAAGAAAGGGTGAGGTCTCCCTTCCCCACCCAGCCAGGCAGCCAGTGGGGCTGGGAACTGATTCACATAGGGACGCTCAGGCCACACCAAACAAGGATGAGAGGATCTCAGGAACTGGAGAAGATCTCAGGGAAAAGAGGGTAGAGCCTCACCAGGCTGCCACATTTATAGGGTTTAGTTCAGGTAGGTGGGGAAAGATCTGATTTGTTATTAGATCTGGAGGATGGGTCAGAGAGTTTGCTCATATCTGGTGGGGCTGGGATCATAACATGTTCAACTATATGGACAGCAGGGGGCGTCATAGATCAATGTCAGACAGGAGTTCTAATCCATTAGGAGTGTTCATTCTTGTGCCAAGATGAGAAATCAGGTGTTTGGCATCTTCTGGTTTCCTCTGGTCCTCTGCCTGGCTGAAACCTGCCTAGCTTTCTCCTACCCTGTCTCACCCTCAGCTCTGCCTAAAATAAATCTCATAATTTACCCTTCTCTGTGTCTGTATTTTTCAGTTCTTTGATAACTTGGACAAGGATCTGAGGCTTAGGTCACAAGCATCTCCTGCATCCTCCCAGAGCTCCAAACCTACAACTGAAAGACTGGTTGTTTGCTCATTTCCAGTTGAAGGACGTTTGGGATGTTTTCTGCATGGTGGAGTTGGAAACCAAGGGTGACTGTCCCACACCTTGAGCCTGTTACCATATACGGCCTATCTCTTTAAGTGAAGAGGAAGGCTGGTCTTACCTTATTTGTGGTGATCCAAATTTTATGAGGTGCTCTGGTTATCAGTCATTAGATAATCTTAGGTTCCCCTTCAGGGTCTGATGTTGATTGACATTGAGATTTATTGGGTCAATAACTGTACGCTATTGTGTAATAGTGTAATAGCAATAATATTGGGAACTTAGTGTTTCTTTCCTTCCTTTCTTCCTCCCTCCTTCTTTCCTTCCTTCCTTTTCTTCCAGGCTGACCTGGAGCCCACTCTGTAGTCCCAGGCTGGCCTTGAATTTATGGCAGTCCTTCTGCCTTAGTCTCCTGAGTGCTGGGACTCAGCATGTGCAGCACCACGCCTGGCAAACCTAACATTTTCTATAGTTTTCTAGTCGTCATCATGACAGTAATATCCCCAGAAATTGTTAGCTAACCAGAAAAAGCTTGGCTTCCTGGTATCCTTTGGTGTAGATTTCCTATGGAATTTGCCTTTATTTAATTTTGCATAGCAGAGACTCAGTAAACATCCTGTAAAAGGCAGATGTGAGCTTGGAGGAGCCGGAGTGCAGTGCTGTGAAGCCTTGCCAGCCTCTGGGAAGCAAGGCTGCTGGACACACGTTGGCGCTTTTCGTCCCCTTTCAGCTAGAGTTGACTTGGTGGTGGACGCCTCATCCCCACTGCTTTCTTCCCAAAGAATGCCAAAGCAAGAGACCGATTACAGGAGGAAAACCACGACGCGTTTTAACCTTCTCATCTGCCTGTTCTCGGGCCTCCAGGCCTTGTTGACAAGGAGAGGCAGTTGAGCCTGTGGACTGTTTACTTGGTTTTGCCTGTAGATATAGACTCAGCTGTTCCTTGTTTGAACCAAAATGTCTCCTGAAGAGTATGTTGACATAAAACCATTGTTTTCTGGCTTCAGCTTGAATGCATACCTCTCAGAGTCTGTGATGTGGCTGACAGATCCAAAAGAGAAAGAATAGAAGGTGGAAATAGCCTTTAATATCCCCAGTATAGGGCTGGGATTGTAGCTTGGTGGTAAGAATCTGCCTAGCAAGATTCAACCCCCATCACTGGAAGAAGAAGAAGAAAAAATGAAAAAGGGCCTTTGAGCCTGTACCAAGGCAGAGGAAGCCCCCACCTCATGACTGACAGGAAAGGGTCCCTGTGGAGCCCAGCACATGTGTCCTGGGGATGAAGAGCATCCATGAGGACCCTCCCTTTAAAGGTTCCCCTCACTTTCCTGCAGTATTAAGCTGAGGAGCAGGCCTTTCACACATAAACCTTTGGGAGACATTCCAGATCCTAACTGTAGCAAGATTTGTGACACTTGAGTTTCTTTGGGATGGTCTTTCTTTAGGTAGGTGAGGGAATTTCAGAGGAAGCCCCTCTTTTGTATTTTAGGTTAGAGGCTGCTTCTGAGACCTTCCAGTCTTCAGTGTGGAGCACGCTGTGTCATGGCAGTTCAGGGGTGGCCCACACTGAGACTCATCCATCAGTCATAATTATGTATATAAAATAAGGGTGACAGAAATAGGGATAAAATGACTACTCATATCAATTCACTGATGAATCCAAGCGTTTCCATTTGACCATTCCTACCCGCACCCATCAGGGGTAAAATGTAGTGAAATTGGCATAGAGGGAGGGGAATTTATATCCCATGGAATGATGACGTGTAGACAGAAGGGTCAAGGCAATGTTTGTGGAACTGATAGAGGAGAGAACTACACCAGCAGCT
This sequence comes from Zapus hudsonius, assembly GCA_004024765.1. Classification (NCBI taxonomy): domain Eukaryota; kingdom Metazoa; phylum Chordata; class Mammalia; order Rodentia; family Dipodidae; genus Zapus; species Zapus hudsonius. The sequence goes on from PVHP010006591.1 coordinate 20,798, forward strand.
CCCAAGTCTTGGGTTCTTATCACATTAGCAAAGAGTTGAAAGTTCAGACTTGAGGGAAGGGTAAGTTAGGAGATTTATTTTAGGGAGAGCCAGGACTCTTTTTCCTTCCTTCCTTCCTTCCTTCCTTCCTTCCTTCCTTCCTTCCTTCCTTCCTTCCTTCCTTCCTTCCTTCCTTCCCTTTTTGAGATAGGGTCTCCCTCTAGCCCAGGATGACCTAGAACTCTGTATTGAGTTCCAAGCTGGCCTTGAACTCAGTGACCCTCCTCCTCCTACCTTTGCCTTCTGAGTGCTGGGATTAAAGGCATGTGCCACCATGCCTGGCTGAAAGTTAGGATTAAGAGGGAAGGCAGAGCAGAAAAATGCTTAAGCCAAAAGACATTCTCCCCCTTTCCAGCCCCACTGGGAAGGGTGAGGGGACACTGGGAAAATCTCCCTCAAAGGGACCAACTTGTGAGTCAGGTTCCAGTGTATGAATCAGGCCTCCAATTAGAATGTGCCTCATCACTGACTCAGGAAGGGCCAGCCCATAGGTGCTGCTCAGGAAAAGCTGAGAATCGGGAAGCTCTGGCCGAGGAGGGCTAGGAGGTTGTTGCTTACAGCCATCTTGGATGAGACTGAATCAGATCTGGTTTTATGACAGGCAGGGTGGTATCTGTTTTTCTGTGGGCCAATCCCTAGCTAACCACCTACCAGTCGAACTACTTTGCTTCAAATACATATCAGAAACATCAGAAAACTAGTCTTTATAGAAAAACTGAAGGAACCTGAGGGGAATACTCACAAATATGCAATCCTTGTCTGAGTCAAGTTTTGGATGATTTAGACAATTTATTTCTCATAGTTTTGAAGGATGGAAAGTCCAGGACTAGGAGACGGAAAGATGCATAGATGGTATTTTCTCACTGTTCTCACGTAGCAGGCAGGAGTCAGGGTTCTTTTGGGAGCGGTGTCTCACATTGAGGAACTAATCCCACTGGTGAGATCTCCACACTTAAAGTCTAAAATGGGGTTTTAAAGTCCATCCTTCTAATCCCACCACATTGAAGGTTGGGAGGACAGAACATTCTGTACATGGCAGTCAGCCCATGGGGAAGGAGGGACGACATTCCAGACATTCCTGCACAGAGGGTATTATCCCATTCCCTACTGCAAGTGAGATGTTTCTGTAAAGGATCCATTTCTATAAAGTAAACTCAGATTTTCAGGAGGCTGAAAACTTGACTGCAGTAGCATCTGCCGTGTCAGAAACCTTTGGTGTCATGTTGAGACATGACTGGAAGCATAAATTTGTAAAAATTTTATTGGGAAATTTAATATATGAGCATTCAGGAAATTGATGGTATTCCCATTCCTTTTGTCCCCTCTCCCCTCCCCCATTCCACTGAGGGCCCTCCTCAGTGGAGGTATCAACAGTCACTGGGGTCATGAATGTCCCAGCATGATAAAGCTCTACATTCTCCCCCTCTTCCCTGAGCCTTGGAGAAGGTGCCATAAGTCACTCTTAGTGTTGAGCTCTTGGCAGATCTCTTATTTTCCACTTTGATGAGTTTTGAGTCTCCTCAGTGTCAACTGCCAACTCCATGGAGAAGGTTCTCTGGCTAGTGGTGGTGGGAGCAGCCCTCATATTTAACCGTCTCTTCCTCTTCAATGTTTTCTAGGCTTTGTGATAGAGATCAACACTTGGCTTTCTCTTGTCATTTTGATGTGTCTTGGGTCTTCTTGTTTTTTGATGGGCATGAACTCTTCATTTACAAGGAAAATTGGCAGCTTTCCTCCAGTGTCGATGACCTTCCAAGCCATAGATTCTGTTCTCCTTCCTGCTGAATGAGCCTCAGATCCAGTCAGAAAGCATTTGATTACCCCCATCATTTATGTGCACTGCTTCACCTCTGTGCTCATCTTACTTCCTGGTTGATTATTACTATTTTTGTAGCTTGAAGGTCCCTGCTTGTTCATACTCTTGGTGAGTTTCCTCCTCGAGCAGCGTGCACAGCGCCTCCCAGCATCCTGCAAGCTAGCCAGCAGAGCTTCTGTCTCGGTTGGAGCATCTCTTTCAATTCTCACCACCACAGTCTGCGCTGTCTTCAGCAATAGGGTCTTAGCATCTAGTTCTGCCAATGCCCTGTATTGTTTTTAGGGCCTCATGGGGATTCTTGAGGAACATATCTTTTGTGGAAGGGGGCTGTGACCCATCTATGGCACCAGGATTTACCAATAACAACCTGTGGTTTAGGGTAAAGCTTGAGAATTTTGGAATATAAAATACAATTGGGCAGTTTGTGAGCTCTAGTGGGGCATAGCGCTTCCTGGCCACCAGAGGACAGTATGCATTAAGCCTCTGTTCATTAAATACAGACAGTCCCACTGAGATCTATGGGAGAGCAGGGAGCCCTCAGAGAAGTCGGCTCTGCACTCAATTTGTGCCCCTCCCTCTCAGTTTTCTTTATTTGGATTACTCTGGAAAAATGTGATTTTTTTTTTGTTGCTTTCCCCCCCTAAAACTTTTTCTTTCCCTTTAAGCAGTTACAGGCTTGAGTACATTCCTTTGTGTAGCACTTGCTACATTAAAAAAAATATTTTATTTATTCATTTTCAAGCAGAGAGATGACAGAAAGAGAGAGAGAGAGAGAGAGAGAGAGAGAGAGAGAGAGAGAGAGAGAACGAGAACGAACTAGAGCCACCACCTTGTGGGTCTGGCCCATGTGGGTCTTGGGGAATTGAACCCTGGGCCTTAGGCACTGGAGGCAAGTACCTTTACCGCTGAGCCATCTCTCCAGCCCCTACATTTTGTTTTTTATTGAAATGATTTATTTGAAGGCATATAAAAATTAATCAATGGTTTTTTACGACATGACTGAAATATTTTACTGCCTTCCAATAAAGATTTAATAATTACGTTTATGACATTATGTTGTAGTTGTTTGTAAAGACACTGTCATGTGAGATTCTGGATCCTTTTGACTAATCCATTATAAACAAATAGCAAACTTAGAAAGAAAATGCCAGCATAAGTACCATTCAACTATGTTAAAGTGTAGAGAATGCTGCAGCCAATGAGAAAAATGAATTTTACACGTAGGTCTATGTTGCTTCAAAATAGTCACTTTCCTCATTTATGTACTTAAAATATTATATAAAGAAAAGAAGACTCATTCTTTCAAAAACATTTTTAGGGCTGGAGAGAGGGCTTAGTGTTTAAGGGGTCTGCCTGCAAAGCTGAAGGACCCGAGTTGGATTCCCAGGACCCACGTGAAGCCAGGTGCACCTGGAGTTTATGTGCAGTGGCTGGAGGCTCAGGTGTGCCCATTCTGTCTCCTGTTGCCGCTCTCTCCCTCTCTCTCTCTCTCTCTCTCTCTTTCACTCTTAATAAATAAAAAATATTTAAAATATTATTTTTAAATTTTTACCTGTAAGGAGAGAGAAAATAGGAATATACGAGAAGGAGAATGAATGCGTGAGAGAATGGGCGCAGCAGGGCCTCTAGCCTCTGTAAACAGACTCCAGACACATTTGCTACTTTGTGCATCTGGTTTTAAGGAAATACTGGGGAATTGAACCCAGGCTGCCGGGCTTTGCAAGCAAGTGCCTTTAACCACTGAGCTAGCTCTCTGGCCACCCATTTCATTCTCAAAGACTAGACAATTAGCCTGTTTTTTTCACTTCTGTTTAATATAAGTAGAACACTTTTTTCAATAAATTTCACTACTGGAGTCCACAGTTTATATTGAAGAATTGCTGTCCTAGATGAATATCTCCTAGGTTTTTTTATTTTTACTTTTATTTATTGGTTTTTAGTTTCCCATCTGTTCTTTACATCAACTGAACCTAGGAAGTTTCTTCCTCTCCTCTCCTTCCTTCCTTCCTTCCTTCCTTCCTTCCTTCCTTCCTTCCTTCCTTCCTTCCTTCCTTCCTTCCTTCCTTCCTCCCCTCCCCCCTCTTTCTCTCTCTCTTTCTCTTTCTCTTTCTCTCTCTCTCTCTTTTTTTCTTTCTTTCTTTCTTTCTTTCTTTCTTCCTTTCTTCCTTTCTTCCTCTCTTCCTCTCTTTCTCTCTTTCTCTCTTCTCTCTTTCTATTTTTCGCCTTCCTTTTGGCCGTCCTAGAGGTGCAGCTGAAAAGTGGGCTGGTGGCCTTGACACTGAACTCTCAGTAGTGCTGGTTGCTGATTTCCGCTCCCCATCACCCGGCCTGTGCTCTCCACTTGAATGTCTGACTTACCAGTTTTCGTTTCCCTTTCTTTTTCCTGTCCCTGTCACTGGCTCTAAGGTTTTGGATAAGCTCCACATAACAGGCTTGAGCAGGAATGGTCTAAATGACCTATCTTTTCATTCTTCAGTCTGACTCTTTCTAGTATTTTCTTTTTCCACCCTCTGTCCTGAGGTTGAAGCTTTATGTTGGGAATGTTTTAATGAAATTCTTGAAATGGATTGCATATACCCGAGGAAATTCCAGAAGCGCACTTGAGCTAAGGCATTTTTCATCGCTGTGACAGAATACCTGAGGGGAGGAGGATTCCTTTTGGCTCTTGGCGGTTCAGTCCAGTGGTCTGCTGGCTCCATTGCTCTAAAGCCCGTGGAAAGGCAGAGATGCAGGAGATGGCCATGGTCGAGGATCATCGTTTCCCTCATGCCATCAGGAAGCAGCAGTGGAAGAGAGGGGAGAAAGGGTCCTTGGAAAGGCACACCTCTGGTGTCCTTTTGTCATGGGAGTTTTGGGGCTCCTTGCTAATAAATGTGGGGTCCCAGGATTCTTTTGAATTTAAAGAATTAAAATCCACCGACCACGGCTGCAGTGATGGCTTAGTGGTTAAGGTGTTTGCCTGCAAATCAGAAGGACCGGAGTGTGATTGCCCAATGCCCATGTAAAGCCAGCTGCACAAGGTGGCACATGCATCTAGAGCTTGTAAGCTACATGCTCTTGCACACCCATTCTCTCTCTCTCTTACTCTCTCTCCCTCCCTCTCTCTCTCTCTCAAATGAATGAATAAATTAATTAATTTAAAAAATCCATAGACCAGACAATAAGATTTAAAGAGACTTTATTAGATTAAGAGAAGGAAAAAGGAGAAAACACAGAGAGCCCCTGCCATGTGTAAAGCAAGTGGGGGGCATAGAGAGCAAGCATGGGAATAGGGGTTGGGATTGAGGGGGGCTTCCTGAGCAGGGATGTGGAAGTTCAGGAAAGGTGAGAAGCCAAAAAGAGATCATGCCTACCTGGTAAGGCTCTGTTTATAACCTTATTGTGGTGGGGCTTACCATCAGGCTCAAGAGAGAGAGAGGGGGGAGGGGGAGGGGGAGGGAGAGGGGAGAGGGAGGGGGAGAGAGAGAGAGAGAGAGAGAGAGAGCGAGTGAGCGAGCAAGGGAGCTGAAGGTCTGACTCCAGAGTAGAGGGTGGGAGAGCTGATTGGATGGCTGGATCAGATACTGAACTCTGATTCTGCTTTGGGCCCTCTCTCCTGACTGGTGACCTAATTCCCCCTCTTTGTGCATCTGGCTTAACATGGGTACTAGGGAATCAAACTCTGGTCCCTTGGTTTTGCAGGTAAGTGCCTTAACCACTGAACCATCTCCCCAGCCCCTAATAACCCCTCACTACTTTCCAAACTCACCTTCACCTTTTCATGGCTCAATCATCTTTGAATTTACCACTAGACTAAACAAGCTTCTTCTTGCTCCAGTGACCTCCCGATCTCCTCTCCAGCTGGGAACTGACGCTTCAACAAACGAGCCTTTGAAGCCATTATATATATATAAAACAAATCAAAACAGCAGCCTCAGTCCTCATATATCTTGACGTTGAAATCCAAGATGTGCTTTGGTAATTATTTTATTATCTTCTTGTAGGCTAAGGCTTCATTTGTAGACTTAGACTCAACATCGCTGCATTTAGGCCTGGGTGAAATAGACTAGGCCACACCTTCAGGTGTAAGAGGACAGTTCTAGAAAGGTACCCTTCTCCTGCTGGGCCACAGAGCCAGACGTGTTCAGTCCAGTCCTGGTGTCGGATTAATTTCCTCTTGGGCACAGGACTAAACACTCAGGGCTGGGTAGGGTTCTAGCCTAGTGACATTTCTGAGAGTGACAGCAATTGGGAACATAGTTTGTTTTCTTAGTAGACAACATCCTTATGCATCTCTCTCTGGCTGGGGCGGGACAGAGTAACCTGCTCTAACTCAAGGGTTTTAAAATGCCAAACTGCTTCTTCTGAACAGAGTGTGGGTTAGGCTGGAGGCTTTTCTGGTTGGATCTGCTTATATTGGAATGAGCCTATACTTTATTTTGTGTTTTGTTCAAAATCCTCCAGGGCTTGTGAGATTTTTGTGTGTATTTGTACAATCTGATTGATTATCCTTTGTCTCTTTATTTGGCTAGAGAAGTGTTCTGAATTTTAATATTTTTGATTTGGTTATATTTACAAATTCAGTTATCATCAAACTCTAAATATGCAATTTTAATATGAGAGAGAGAGAGAGAGAGAGAGAGAGAGAGAGAGAGAGAGAGAGAGAGAGAGAGGGAGGGAGGGAGGGAGGCAGATAGAGAATGGGAACATCAGGGCCTCCAGCCACTGCAAACAAACTCTAGATGCATGTGCCACCTCATGCAACTGGCTTTACGTGAGTACTAGGGAATTGACAGACAAGAGCCTTAACACTGGGCCATCTCTCCAGCCCCGAATATACAATTTTATTTCTGAATATACAATTTTATATATTTATATTTCATCTCTACTTTCTTTTTTTTTCTTTTTCTTTTTTTATCATCTCTACTTTAGACACATAGTTTGAAGTTAGTTTTTTTTATACCACATTTAAAAATAATTTTGTGTGTTTTGACTATGACCTGTCACCTGAGGTCATACGTAGACTTCTTACTCGAAATCTTTGACCAAAAATTTTTTGGGGGCTTATAGGGCATATAAGACTTCAGGGTTTTGGCTTAGCAAAGCTCAAGATGAGTAGCTCCTTATGGAAGTATTTGGATAAGTGAAAGTATGTGATAACTTGTAGTGACAGCCTTTGGCAAACTTGTGTGAAAGACAAGATAGTGGGTGATGAATGAGGCTTTAGGACTATGGTTTGCTGGTATGATTACTCAACCCTTTCTACCCAATAATGTGAAAAAAATCTCATTCTAAACGTTTGGAGACTTTATTCCAATTAAACTTAGGCTATAGTTTGCTTACCCCTAAGTGGGTTTTTCAGTTAGGGTCTTTTTGTCTTATGACTTTCTGCACAGGACCGAGCAGTCATGAAGGACAGGGGATTGTTGTGTTTATAGATGAATGATTGTTTCCATTTGGCTGAATAATAATTACAGCCACTTTTTTGATAACTTTTTTTAAAATATTTATTGTCCATAATGAGTTACATTATTTAGTGGGCAAACCATGCGTTGTTATCCCGACTTCCCCAATTCCCCCCCATCCCCATCCCTGATCAGTTGTATATCCTCCTTCGTGGGCTGTCTGTATTAGTCCTTGTGGCAAGGGATCCTGTATATCTTAGTACTCATCCCGGATAACATTTTAAGGACTTTTCAGAAAGTATGTAAGGAATCTTTGTAAATGGTTACTTTCAAACACAGTTAAAGTGAATAAAAAAATCTTGATAAGTTCATTTGGAATGGACTCTTTTTTTAAAAATTTGCACACAGAGAGACAGAAGAGAGAGAGGGGGGGGGGGAAGAGAGAGGAGAGAAAGAAGGAGGAAGGGAGGGAGAATGGATACACCAGAGCCCCCAGCCACTGCAGAAGAACTCCAGATATATGTGCCATCTTATGCATTGGCTTTATATGGATACTGAGGAATCAAACCTGGGTAGTTAGGCTATGAAGGCAAGTGCCTTAACTACTGAGCCGTCTGTCCAGCCCATGGAATGGACTCTTTAAGCAAAATTGGAAGATTAAATCAAATGGTGACTGAGTAAAATTCTTCCATTTTGGGATGGGAATATAGCTCAGTGGTGGAGTGCTTGACCTCAGTTAAGTCCCTGGGATGGCAAAAAGAAAAAAAAAGTTTGCTTCAGGTAATATGAGTATCGGTCATATGTATCGCTGTTTATATACCAGCGGCTGAATGTTTGAAGGGTTACTCATCCTGTAGTGAGTGAGTTGGGAGTAGAAGGTGTTTGTTCAGTTTGGTTTCAAAATGCAGACTGCCTTATCTCTGAATAGATACAGGATTTGTCTGGGCTTGGCTTAGTGTCACAAGCTACTATGTGTTAAGTGCAAAGTGTAAATATTTAATTTATGTACGGCCATCTCTGCAGCACGATAACTCATGCCACCAGCCTTAGTGACCACTCAAGATGGTGACCTCATGCCAGCCTTACTGACTACTTGTCATGATTTGATCCAGGTGTCCCCCACAAACAGATGAATGTGTTCTGAGTGATCAATCCTCAGCTGATGGCAGTTTGAATATTAGAACCTCGCTGGAGCTGTGTTGTTGTTGGTGGACTTATGGGGGTTATAAGCCAGCTTCCCCAGAGTTTGGCACACCTTCCTGCTGCTGTTTGCAGTGCTGTGGCAGAGGTGATGTCCAGCCCTCTGCTCGTGCCATCGTTTTCCCTGCCAGGATGGAGTCTCCCCTCTATTCCGTAAGCTAAATAAACCCATTCCTCCACAAGCCACTTTTGCTGGGGTTCTTTCTGCACAGCAACAGAGAAAGCTGACCACAACACTACTCAAGATGGAGATCTCATGCCAGCCTTAGTGATCACTCAAGATAAAGCCTTGGCTTCCTCTGCCCTCTCCCATATTTCTTCCCAGACCTTCCACCCTACACTTTGAAATCAGTTCATTTACCTCCTTCCTTATTCTTTTCTCTTTGTCTTAAATTCCAGTCCTTTCATTTTTCTGTAGCCTTTCCACTGCGGTCTGCTGTTTCCCACACCATGCATATGCTGCGAGAAGTGGTTACTTCCTGTTAGCCTCTGTTGGAGTCAGCTTTCTCATTGCTGCATGGAAGAGAACCCGACCAAAGCTGCTTGAGGAGGAACCAAACCGCTACAGCCTAAGATGTTCATGCAGAAACAGCTGAATGTGGCCCCATTTGGTTAAACTATGGATGGGTCCTTCTTTTCACATAGGGAAGCCCTTGGTCACCTGGCTGCTTTTCTTTCCTTTTTCTTTCTTTTTTTTTTTTTTCAAGATAGGATCTCACTCTAGCTCAGGCTGACCTGGAATTCACTATGTATTCTCGGGGTGGCCTTGAACTCATGCTGAGCCTCCTACCTCTGCCTCCTGAGTGCTGGGATTAGAGGCTTGTGATACCTCTCGTCTACCTGACTGCTTTTTTCTGACCCACAGCCATCCTAGTGATTATGGTGAGACCAGGAGAGCCTGTGCAGCACTCAGATCTGGGAGTACCAGCATGTTCACTTCTCTGTGCTTTCTCTGATGTCCTAACACCGACTGTAGTGCTATCTTGGACAGGCTTCATTTTTGCATCAGTAATTCCCAACATCTCATTGGAGCTGGCCTTCCTTCTTAGCTTGGGATTTTAGCTTTACCTTCTTACTCAAAACCGCTTTACTTCTTTCTTAGGAGTGTTAGTCCACTTCTGTTCCCTCCATGCTGTAGTCGTCACAGGCCAATATTAAGTCACTTTTGTGAGAATATCTTCAAACTTGCTTTAGTGTCCTTCTACATTCTCCTGGGAAAGCCCAACTACCAACAGTCTATGTAAGTATTCATGCTATTCTTTGTACTCTTTTTTTCTTTTCCCTCCATCCCTTCCATTCTTCTATCCTTCCACTCACCCACCTTTCTTTCTTTTTCTTGACAGCATGCTATGTAACCCAGGCTAGGCTTGAACTCAGAATCTACCTGCCTCCATCTCCCAAGTGTCTGGACTGTAGGTATATGATCATATCTGGCTGTGTCAGTTACTGTCTCATTGTTGTGACAAAACACCCTATGAAAATTAGTTAGGGGGAGAACAGTGCTTCAGCTGTCCTTCATGTATGGGAAGGAGCTTGGTGCATCTGGTCACATTTCAGTCCACAGTGAGGAAGCAGAAGCAGAGAGATGAATTCCTCTGCTCAGCCAGCTCTCTCATTAAAAAAAAAAAATCTATGAGAGGAAGAGAGAGAGAGAGAGACAAAGATGGAGAAAGAATATGAAAATGAATGGGCATGCCAGGGCCTCCATTGATTGCAAATGAACTCCAGATGCATGTGCCACCTTGTGCATCTGGCCCTTTGTGGGAACTGGGGAATTCAACCCCAGTCCCTAGACTTTGTAGGCAAGGAAGGACCTAACCACTTAGTCGTCTCTCCAGCCCCAGCTTTCTCCTTTTTATTCAGACTAGGACCTCCAGTCCATGGCATAGTGCCTCCCATAGTTGAGGTGGGTCTTCCCACCATAATTAACCTAATCAAGGTGGGTAGAGTGAGAACCTCCCTCGACAAACAAACCAACAAAAAGATAATCCCTCACAGGCATACACAGAAGTAAGCCTTATGTACATACTCCCTCCCAGGTGATTCTAGGTCCTGTCCAGTTGAAGATCAGTACAAACTACCATAGTGCATTTTAGGCTTGGTCCCCAGGGTGGTTCTGTTTCAAGGTGGAGCCTATTGAAAGGGATTGTGGGACCCTGGTGTCTTCTTTCTTTTCTTCCCTTCCTTTCCCTCCTCTCCCTCCCTTCCCTCCCTCCCACCCTCCCTCCCTTCCTCACTTCCTGGCCAGGATTTACCACATCATGATCCTATCATGGCCAAAAAGTGGGACCAGATGATAATGGCCTAGAACCTCCAAAGCTGTGATCCAAAGTGAACCTTTCCTGCTTATAAGTTAATTATCTTGGGCATTTCATTATAGTGATGGATGAAACATGACTAGTAGTCTTATTTTGACTAATACAAGCCAAATGCAGAAGACCTTGTATAAATTCCTGTGCAAATGAGTCTGCTCATTTTAAGGATGAAAAGATAGAAGTTTTGCTTAATTCCTTTTATGCAGATGCCAGGAAGTGACATGTATGGGCCTCATATAATAATTGTAGGTATAATTTTGGAACAGGTGCAGGGTCAGCTATATTATCTGGTAATTCTTTTTGTACTATAATTAACCCAGTATCCTGGATCATCAGCCTAGAGTTCAAAAATATATTAGTATTTATGATACGAATTTTCATCTTCATCAGTAGATGCACTGATGTTAAACCATAACATTTTGAGAAATATACAAATATGGATGAGTAAATAATGAAGGCTCTTTTAAGTCTTTGTGGAACATTGATAGCTCTCCTTTTTTTTTTCCTCAAAGACTATTTCCTTAATCATGGGCGTTCATCATGTAGCCATTAAGGGATTCATCAAAATTTCATATGGCCTGCACGGGTCTCCATTGTCTGTGGCTGCCATCTGCCTCTGCTCTAGGCAGGGATGATAATTATTTCATGCGGCTCTCTCTCACAGTCCTCCTCCTGCCTCAGAGTCTGCTCTCCTATTCTTCCAGCTTCTATGTCTTGTCCTTTTATTCTGTGTTCCAGGATGTAGGATAATTGTCCTTCTCTGAAGGGGAGGAATAGATTAGTGAACATGGGTTTTGGAACTTTGCTTCCCCCTCCAGGCACTTGCTGGTTCTCTGCTTTCTTGCCAGAAGCTCTCAGGTGTTTTTCCACAGCGTAGACACCGTCTGTCTGATGTGGGACCCTTGTTTCTGAGCTGGGCCTGAGGGACAAGGACAGGCCTGGGGGGGTCTGGTTCTTGTACCCCCCCTTGTTTCTTTCCTGGCTTCCTTCTGTGGATCGTATTAGGGTGCTTCCTCTTGTTCAACCTCTTTGCACCCCCACTCCTGCCTCTGAAAGCCAAAATCTTTTTCCTGAATTGTGCTTCTTAAGTCTCTGTACCTGAATTGAAGCCTGGAATTCTTGAACACTGATTTCTCTTGTCTTTGGACTGTTTTTGCCTGTAAAAGAACTTATGTTCTCCGGCTGGAGAGATGGCTAAGTGGTTAAGGCACTTGCCTCCAGTGCCTAAGGCCCCAAGTTCAATTCCCCAGGACCCACATAAGCCAGACTCACAAGGTGGTGGCCCTGGTGCATTTTCTCTCTCTCTTTCTCTCCTTAAAAATGAATAAATAAAATATTTAAAAAAAGAACTTATGTTCTCACTTCTTTTTGTTTTTAGGATTTAAGATGAAAAGAGAAATGAATGACAAATACTAGTTGTGCATGTTACAGAGTGGGAGAGAATGTAGGCTCACACCTTTATGGAGTTTCCTGACCTCCATAAAGAAGAGGAGGACACCTTAAATAATGGTGACAAAGCATAATGCTATAATTACTAATTCAGTAGCTTTGGAGATGGTGTAGTCAGCTTTTTGTTGCTGTGTGGATGGAAAAGAACCTGACAAGAAGCTGCTTGAGGAATGGGTTTATTTGGCTTACAGACTCGAGGGGAAGCTCCATGATGGCAGGGAAAAGAGGAAAGAATGAGGAAGGAGGTAAATGAACTGATTCCAAAGGGTGGAGTGGAAGGTCTGGGAAGAAATATGGGAGAGGGCAGAGGAAGCCAAAGCTTTATCTTGAGTGATCACTAAGGCTGGCATGAGATCTCCATCTTGAGTAGTGTTGTGGTCAGCTTTCTCTGTTGCTGTGCAGAAAGAACCCAAGCAAAAGTGGCTTGTGGAGGAATGGGTTTATTTGGCTTACGGACTAAAGGGGAGACTCCATCCTGGCAGGGAAAATGATGGCATGAGCAGAGGGGTGGACATCACCTCTGCCACAGCACTGGAAATAGCAGCAGGAAGGTGTGCCAAACACTGGCAAGGGGAAGCTGGTTTATGACCCTCATAAGCCCACCCCCGAAAACACAGCTCTAATAAGGTTCTAAAACCCATACTGCCATCAGCTGGGGATCAAGCATTCAGAACACACATGTTTGTGGGGGACACCTGGATCAAACCATGATAGGAGATCAGCATCTCTTGGACAGTAGTGCTTGGGAAGACAGTAGAGAGATGCCATTTGAGCTGTTGCAGTGGAGGAGTGAAGATACTGAGGATATTCTGTGTTTCTGTGCAATCAAGGACTCGTGTGGGAATGGAGAGTAAACAGCCTCGCAGCAGGTGGGAAGGCCATAGCCTGCAGGCCAGGTTTGAACAGTGGTTTTTGTGAGGAAGACTGGTGCTTTATTTTGTTGTGTTTTATTTTATTTATTTGCAGAGAGAGAGCGAGAAAGAGAGAATGAATATGAATATATGAATATGCCAGGGCCTCCTCCAGCCACTGCACATGAACTCCAGTTGCATAGTTTCATATAGCTTTTTGTGCATCTGGCTTTACGTGGGTACTAGGGAATGGAACTCTGGTCTTTAGGCTTTGCAAGCAAGCACCTTAACTGCTGAGCCATCTCCACAGCCCCAAGTCTGGTCTTGGGATGCAGATGAGAGGAGGAGAAGATGGAGATAGCACATCCGTGGAGGGTGCTGACTCACCACTGCAGGGGTGCAGCCTGGAACATGGGTGGGGAGAGTCACAGGATTTGAAAGGATGAGGAAGGTTCCTGCTGATGTCTGAGTCTGGTGTGAGGCGAATGCTAATCTCCAGATTACAACCGAGAAGTGAGGCATGGCGAGTGAGTTTTGAGTGAGAGGCTGAGAGCTGCTTTCTGTCCTGGGTTGGAGGTGAGGAAGATTGCTCCAGAGGCCTCGGTCAGCTGGGAGAGTGAAGGGGAGGCCAGAGGGTGGCCTCTAGGAAGGAGCAGAGATAGGATGGTACACTGCCTGCTTGGAGCTTGTCCCAATGAGCAAGGTTTAGAAGGTGGGCGGAAGGGCACCCCAGTTTAGGAGTCTGAAGGAGGAGGGAGGCGTTGGCCTCAGTTTTGAGGAGGTGAAGCAGTCTTCCTGTCAAAGCCTACCAGATTAACCCATGCCCTCCTGCCTCCCACATGGGGGGGTCACACCTACCTCTACCGGCAGTGGGTTCTGCCTAGTTCTGTCTAAATAGTCAGGCAAAGGTCTTCCCTGGTTAGGATTGGCCATCTAGGTATTGATTCCATTTTTTAAAAATTAATATATTTATAATGAATAAGTATATAGTTTGTATGAGCAAATCTTGTGAAGGTGTCCCCGTTTCCCTCCTCTGTGTCCCCTACCCACTGGGGTCCTTCCTCAGTGCACATACTGGATCTGTCCATAGGTTAGGGGGTTATGAACTGCACCAGAGGGAGACAGTTTTTCTTTTTTCTTCCCCCTTTGTGTGTTGTTGCTGAGGGGGCGATGTCTCTGGATATTCTCCCCCACCATGGCTCTTGCATTCTGTCTGACTCCTCTTCTGCTCAGTTCCCTGTTGACTCCATTTTTATCTGGAGTTCTATGCCAGGGAGCAGACCCTGTAGGTAACCAAGGTCCTAAGTCTCAGGAAACTCACATGCACTCTCCCTGGTGCCTTGCTGGATGGGGGAAATCATTAAAAAGTAGTGAAAAGAGTTGTAGAAATCTTTCTGTTTTTGTTTTTCAGTCAGGGTCTTGCTCTACTCCAGGCTGACCTGAAATTCACTTTGTAGACCAGCTTGGCCTTGAACTCACAGCAATCCTCCTACTTGAGGGATTAAAGTATGAGCTACCACAGCCGACTATCTTAGTGATCAAAGTGAATTACACATTTGACCTTGGAATACTTTTTTCCCCCCACTTGTTTGTGTCATGTGTATGGTGTATGCTCATGTATGTGCCCACGTGGTGCCCCATGCGCTTGCCTTTGGTGGCCAGGGCAGAACATCAGGTGACCTGCTCCATCGCTCGTCCACCCATTCTTACTTGAGCTCGAGTCTCTCACTGACCCTGGAGCTTGCCATTTCTCCCCTGAGCTCCTGCGATTCGTGGGTCTCTGTTTCCCTATGGGACTGGGGTTACAGATGCACATGGCCACACCCAGCTGCTTATTCAGGTTCTGGGATCCAACTTGAATGGTCTCTCAGATCCTTATGCTTGCTGTATAGGAAGTGCTCTTAACCACTGAGCCATCTCTCCAGTTCCTGAAACTGAATAATACAAAGTTATTCCACAGAGGATCCCACACCTACAATTAATGAGATTATATGCTTTAATATGCAACTTTTTTTCCACAAGAAGTTTTAAATTCTATTTGAGTGTTCCAAAATCAGTTTTCTGAGAGTCATTTTAGAAACTTTTGTGGCTTTAATAAAAGTGACAGATGAGGTATAACAGAAAAAGAATTTTCTTTTTCACCAAATTTAATTTTTTGTTGTGTTTTAACCCTCAAATGAGTCATTTTTGCTTTTAGTTATCAGATTTAAAAATATTTAAATATTTATTTGATAAAGTATATTGGCAAAAATATTTAAATATTAGTTTATTTATTAGAATGTGATCTAGGTGTCCCCCACAAACAAATAAATGTGTTCTCAGTGATCAATCCTCAGCTGATGGCAGTTTGGGTTTTACAACCTCTCTGGAGCTGTGTTTTTGGGGGAGAGCTTATGGGGGTTATAAGACAGCTTCCCCTTGCCAGGGTTTGGCACACCTTCCTGCCATTGTTTGCAGTGCTGTGGTGGAGGTGATGTCCACCCCTCTTCTCATGCCATCGTTTTCCCTGCCAGGATGGAGTCTCCCCTCAAGTCCATAAGCCAAATAAACCCATTCCTCCACAAGTCGCTTTTGTTTGGCTTCTTTCTGCGTAGCTACTAGAAAGCTGACTGCAACACAAGGCCTCTTGACATTGCAAGTGAACTCCAGATGCAGGCACCGCTTTGTGGGTCTGGCTTTACTTACATATGGGAAATGTGAAATTGAACCCTGGCCACTCAGGCTTTGCAAGCAAGCACTTAAACCACTGAGCCATCTCTCCTTCCCCTTGGTTTTATTCTTTCTTTTTTAAAATGTGCCTGGATCTAGTAATTAAAAATGGGGGAGGGGCGGTGGTCCCATGTCTACATTTTAATCTTCTGTACTGGGGGTCAACCAGGAGGTGGTAGTGGAGAACAGAAGCTCTTGGGTTTCCGTAGACCTCCAATGAAGAAGCAGAGCATTTAGAGCTGTCATAAGAGATGTCAATTAGTACAAGTAATTTCATTTTCTTATAAGGAAATCAGGTCTCATTGGAACCCCGAGTAGCTGTTCACAATGACTGGTAGAATCAGGCCTCGGCTGCAGGTCTCTGGGTTCTTCCCACAAATCACACTCATCAGAGGTAGCTAAATCACAGTAAGTTTCAACAGGTGCCCTTCTGACACAGGCAGCAACCCAGGTTTTTTGAATGAGTATCTCAGAGAAAGGCCTGGAACCTGGGCTCTTGCTTTTTACAAGTGCCATAGTGATTACTCTTCACACTCCTGACTTGAAGTGAGTCTTTTCCCCTAGAACTGGCATTATAAGGCCTGAGGATGCAGACACAGGAGCCCAGGGCGTTACAGGTTATAGCAGGCATGTGTGGGGAACTGCTACCTCGTGCTGATCCTCCAGCGGGGCCTCTTGTCACCTCAGGGGCAGCCAGGCCTGGCTACGAGGCAATGCTGCCTGCCAGGCCAGACCTTTTCTTTTAAAAGGGAAGCTAGCAGCCCGCACCCCTGTTTGTTATTTCCCAACTTCAGCAGACTGCCAAACAAAACTTGTCTGCAGGCTGCAATCAGCCTGGGCTGTGAGATCTCCTGTAGAGCTTAGGTCAGTGAGTGGTGACAAGGTCCCAGAGGAGATGGTGCTTGGGGACAGAGGGAGCCATCAACACTGTGGAGGGACGGGGGTCTCTTTCTTTCTTTCTTTCTTTCTTTCTTTCTTTCTTTCTTTCTTTCTTTCTTTCTTTCTTTCTTTCTTTCTTTCTTTCTTTCTTTCTTTCTTTCTTTCTTTTTGATTTCTTTTATTATCCATAATGAGTTACATTATTTAATGGGCAAACAGTGAGTTGTTATCCGCAGTTCCCCAATGCCCCAATCAGCTGGATATACTCCTCTGTGGGCTGTCTGGAACAGTCCTTGGGGCAGGGGACAAGGATAGCCTAGTATTCATCCTGGTTCTCCTGGCCCTAGTATGTTGTTACTCAGGGGCATCATGTCTTTGGATATTCTCCCCCACCACAGCTCTTATAATCTTACTGCCCCCTCTTCTTCTCAGTTCCCTGAGTCATGGTGGGTATCAAGGCTGCTTTACTGTTGAAAACTTAGGGGTCTCTGTATTTCTGCTTTAGGTTGTGTTGAAAATTATTGGTGTCTGTCTCACTGGATTGTCCTGTGTTGACTGATTGGCTGTGGCTATGGGTCACTTGTTCATCCCATCATTCTCTGAGGGGTTCCATATGGATCCTCCCCGGTATGTCTGGGGTGGCTCATCTCTTGCCAGGATGTCAGCTGTTGGCTGGAACTGGGGACTTAGGGAAATGTGCACTGGAAGCTGGACTCTTGGGCCCCCAATGAGAGATGCACTATGTGAGCGATTGATGGAGAGACTACTAAAAATAGAATCTAGCTAATTCAGAAACGTGTATCTCAGTTAACCTATACTGATCTCACTCTCTGATGGAGATTCTGTTTGTATCTTTCACAATGCAGCGAGAGCTGTGGCTTATCCAACCCTACCAACGGGGTGTGAAGGCAGAATTCCCAGTTCATTTGTGTGGGGTCAACCAGCAGGGGCCAAAGTATACTGGATTGTTCCTATGACTCAAGACAACAAAATTGTGTTAAAAATTATTCTCAGTGCTTAAATATTCCTAACTTTTAAATGATTCCAAAAAGTACAAGTGAATTTATTCCTTGGTCAGGGAAATTTTAAACTAATGCAATTTTGAGGTCCACTGGAAAACTTATTGAAATCTCTTAAGGCTATAAAGAAAGTCTAGGGGAAACTTTGCATATCATGTAAGTTGCTTGAGAGAAATGAGTTTCTCCACAGTTGTGTTATCGGAAGTGTAATTAACTCCTAATAGAGGGGTGGGGTGGGTTCCTAAGCCCATGTGCTGTGCCTCTTGTTATATCTTTCCTGAGTTGTAAACAGACAAAGTGAATTCTGGAAAGTGTTAATAAATGCGCTTAAGGAAACCTAGTGCTCTGGAGTTGTTGAAATGTAATGCAAATATATGAAAGGAAAAATATCCTAATCAAATATTAAAATATGAAACATTAACATTAACTATTACAGTATTTCTGAGTGTGACCTAGAGAGGCTGACTATTCTACCTTGCAAATTAAAACCCATTTCTGTGTGGGGAAGATGCATTATTTTCATGTATGTGGATAGGCAGAATATAAGAGTTAAATTCCTTCCCTTATATTGCCTTTCTTTTGTGTATGGGGTGTGTAATATTGGGAAAGGCCTTTTATAAACATCTTTTAAAAATGTCTGTTTTGAATTTGAATAGAATGTACAGATTTCTCACTGTATGATTTGGTGAATCTTTAAGGAACAGATTTATTAATCTGTAATCCATATACCATTCTAGTTTACTTTTTTTTATTTATTTATGAGAGAGAGAGAGAGAGAGAGAGAGAGAGAGAGAGAGAGAGAGAGAGAGAGAGAGAGAGAGAGAATGAATGGGTGCACCAGGGTCTCCAGCCACTGCAAATGAACTCCAGACACATGCGCCCTCTTGTGCATCTGGCTGTATATGGGCACTGGGGACTGGAACTCTGGTCCTTCTGCTTTGCAGGCAAACGCCTTAACCACTAAGTCATCTCTTCAGCCCATTCTAGTTTACTTTTTAAAGCATGCAGTTCAGTTATTGTATCATCACAGAATTGTCCAGACCTCACCACTCCACTTAGATTGTGCTTGTCACCCTGAGAAACCCTGGAACCATTAGCAGTCTTTCCAGCTTTTCCTTGACAAACACTAATTTGCATTTTGCTTCTGTGAATTTGCCTATTGTGGACATTTTGTATAAATGGAAAAAATATATAATATGTGGTCTTTTGTGAGTGGCTTCTTTCACTCAGCCTACTTTTAAGGTTCGTTCATATTATATGTTGGTACTTCATCTTTATTGCTGAATAGTACTCTGTTGCATGGTTTTAGGATATTCTCTTTATTCATTTATCAGCTAATAATAGACAATTGTCCCCACTTTTTGCACCAAGGTTTTATGTAGAGATGTTTTCATTTTACTTGGATATGTGCTAGGAATAAATCATGGTGGGCATGTCTGTGTCAGAGGGTATCTGAGCTCCTTTCCTTAATAGTGAGCTCACACTGGATAGTACACACTCTCCTGGGTACCAAGGCTATAACTATTTATTTGAGGCTCATATGAAATAAGCAGTGATTCTCACTTCTAACACAGAAACATTATTTTTTCAAAATGAGTATTTCCCACAGCAATGGCTCCCAGAGTAATTCATGGAGAGGTAAGCAGGTAATTGTCGAGACTAGCTAATGTGTGAGACATTAAAAAAAAAAAAGGAATCATGTTTTGATTCTTGAGAACCCATGATTATATTAAGCATTTGAACTATACTTAAAATATCCTGATAATGGATGTTCACATCCACTTATGATTTGTATGGTAGTAATTTAAAAAACGCCTTCATGCTAGGAAAAAAATAATTGATGCATTAGGAAGGGTTTTTTGCTAGACTTTCTCCCCACATCACCTGCAATAGCATTAATTGGAGTGTGAACCTGAATTTAGAGACAAAATTTACTCTTTGGAAGTAGGAGTTGCTAGCAAAGCACAGTATAAAAGCCGTGGAAAGAAGCCTGTTTGTGTCTGATGTTTCCTGAGGCCTTAACTGGTTGCTACCAGGGTTCATGCTGTTTTGGATGTTGTGTTGTGGTCAGCCCTGGAGCTGATTCTCCCTTACTTCTTTGCAATAGTCCTGCACTTTGGGCTCATTAATGATTGCGGTTTAGAAAGATAATTTCAGACTCCAAGCTAAAAGTTGACGACGGTACAAGGATCATCACTTCTTCTGGATCAGAAATGGTTAAATAAACTTTCTTTGCCCTCAAAATTCTAGTCTGGCAGACGTTTGGTCCCATAACGAATGAAAAACAGTTTCAAGTGTTTGGAATTTTCTGAGGCTATAACTTGGAGCTTGGGTTTTGCTGTCTGCTTCCCCTGCTTCCCTCCTGGCTGTGTGAAGACATGTGGACCTTTCCAGAGGTCCATCGAGGGTTTAGTGGGAAGTGTAATTACACCAGCCATTCTTGGATGAAGGTTTTGAGGTGGGTGGTGGTCTAGAAAATGTTTAGACTTGTGACCACTGTCAAATGTTTGGATTCCATTTAGAATTCAGTGATGTGTGCAACTGATTACCACAACTTGGACGACTGTGAGTTGGCTTTGGTTTTGCTATCAAGTGACATTAGTATTGGCAAAAATAGTCCTGGTATATTCCAAAGTGTTATGTAGTACAATGCCAAATCTCAATGGAGACTAGCGCCTGGAGAGCTATGTCCCTTAAAGCAATGTTATTTGCTGATTATACAAAATCAGTTAACTAAGAGCATGCTACAGGTCAGAGAGCTAATTACATTTTACAGAGATGCCGAGGCTTAAAATGCCATTTAAAAAAATATTCATTTGTCAAGCAGAGAGAGAGAGAGAGAGAGAGAGAGAGAGAGAGAGAGAGAGAGAGAGAGAGCGAGCGCAAGCACACCAGGATCACCACCTTGTGGGTGCCTTATGTGGGTCCTGGGGAATTGAACCCAGGGCCTTAGGCACTGAAGGCAAGTGCCTTAACCGCTGAGCCATCTCTCCAGCCCCCTTAAAATGCCATTTTGACCATACATTTCAAAATAGGGTTGGATTTTTAAAGGGAAATGGAAAAGAATTGCTTCATTTTTTAAAAAAAAATATTTGTAGTGGCTCACACGATGCCAGGTATGTGGAATATGTCAGAAAATCATTTTGAATGAATGTTAAATATCTTAATTAAAAGTTAGGGCAGATTTTTAAATTAATTTTTATAAGTGAATCAAATCACTTGCTCATTTAGGAGACATCACTGGACTGGAATGCTGAATTCTGGTATCAGCCCAGGAAAACTTTGAAGTAGCAAGTCAGCAGTGGTGACAGTCTCAACTTGAAAGAAACTTGAAAGGTTTCATTCTCTGTGTCACAGGAGTGTATCAACTAGAGTGACCAGTTTTCACAGACTCTTGTTTTTAATCTTGAGTTGCTGACAGAAGTGGGATGGGTTCCCACCTGTGCAGGTCAAGGTTACTGCAGTAGAAGTGGATGGGTTCCCACCTGTGTAGGACAAGTTTACTTCAGTACAGTGATGTCAGGAGCTGAGGCAGGTTCTTCTTCCAAAACCACCTGCAATGATACCCTGTACTTAATGTAACCATCAGTGTTCTCTTCCTTGTACATATTCCTAGGATGAGTGCTTTGATTTCACATGAGTGATGAGTATGTATCAGCCATTTTTCAGCCAGTGAGAAGTTGGCCAAGACAGGCTTTCCCTTTTAAGTGTGTGGTGTAGACTGGAAATCCTGGGCTGTAGGAAGTCCGTTTCTGACTGTATCTAGAATTCACTGGGTGTCTTCATAGAAATTCTCATTGACGCTTAGTTCCTTCTTATATAATGACATATGCAATTTAGGTAGTTTTACTGTAACTCAATTTCCCAGTGTGGACACTGGGATGTATGAGTTACTTTTCTTTTTACAAATATCTGACAAGCAGCAACCTAAGGGAGATTTATTTTGCCCCTTGGTTTGAGGGAGTGTAGGCCTTCATGACAGGATGACAGGGCAGCAGGAGCTCTCCGGGCTCTGGTAGCAGGAACATGAGACTGCTTGTTTATCTCTTGGTAGACCAGGAAGCAGAGAGCGGACAGGAAGGAGGCAGGTGTACCCCTACTTCCTCCACCAAGGCTCTACCTCCTAGAGGCTCTATAGTACCACCATATGGGGGCAAGAGTTCAAACACATGGTTCTGTGTGGACCATGAAGGGGAGGGGAGGGGAGATGCTGCTCATGGATGGAGTACATAAAGACTGACGTAATATGGGCTTGCTTTTCTAATTGAGGAAACAGGGCTGGAGAAGTTCAGAGATTGGTTTTCATTGCCCAAGGAGTCTGCACCTCTGATCTCAGCCTCTCACTCCAAGTGTTGTTTTAGGCTTTATGCTTCTGGGAAGGTCTAGTTTTTCCTCACATCATGAATAACCTTTTAAGTAATTGTATTCTGGGAAAGGAAAGAGGTAGGAGATAGAGACTTGTTTTCTTTTGATTATGTTTTGATCTAACATGTTTGACATGCATCTTAATCCTTGTATGTCTTAAGTTTTGGGTATCTGTAGCTAATAAGATCTATCATAATTACTGTATCATCAGTATAAAAAGGGACCTGCTTTGTGGGCCGTGGGAGTTTCCAAAATAAAAGTTAATGAAGGAAAGGCAAGAGGGGTGTTTTTTACCTTTGGCCAGCTTTAGAGATGAAGTGGAAAGTGAGCCAACTATTTGATGTGTACCAGCCTTCAGCTTCTTCCTGTGGAAATAACACCCTGCTGGACTTATCTCGTTATAAGGTCGTTTGTTACATGTGAACACTCAGTTATCTCTCTCAGTGGAAAATGAAGGCAGACCTGGCTCTTGGGAATTCTTTCACTAGGTGGTTGGTGTGCACCACAGTGGCTTGTAATATTACATGCTCCCTGCGGTCTAAGTTACTATAGCATTTATATTGAAATGATTGGTGTGATGATGGCAGGTTTCTTAAATTGATCTAGTAGCTGGTTAATCAATTGTTAGTTGAAAATCAGAGGTCAGCTGCTACTTTAATTGAAAACCGTAGCTTAGAAACACCCCTTTCTCTTTTAAGCACACTCAGACTCAATGTTTTTATTGTAATTTGCACAAAAGTATGATAGAAGGTGCTTTTGGGATTGTAGACGCCTAAAATGGCAGTTTAAAAAGATTTGAAAGACTTTTAAGGAAAAGTGCCTGCTGACCGGCATCAAGGGATGTTTTACTGATAACCAGAGAAGCTTCCAGAATGTTTGGGATTTAAGGATCATAGGGTCAGAACTGGAACTGAGTGATGGGGATTTGGAGAAGCTCGTTGTTGATACTGGTGGGAAATTTTACCCAGAGAGAGGATTTAAATAAAACCGTCAGCAGACCATACAAGGTGTGAAGGGAATTCCCATGTATTTATTAAATTAATATATTTTGTAGCGAAAGAAATGGTGTTTTGGATATTTGTGAACTTGATACTTCCTGCCTGCCTATGTAGCTGCTATTTTTTCTTCAGCAAAATCTGCCCTTAAAAGTTCCCCATCCAGGGCTTTTTCCGGAAGCTCCAGGTGGCCGGACAGGTTTGGCAGCCGTGTTTGTGCAGTGTGTCCTGGCGCCTGCTCCACCCTTCACATGCTCCATTAGGCTAATTAGGACGTCCCAGCAGGCATTTCACCCAAGAGCCTCCTGGGCTCCTGTCACTTGGTGGCTTCTTTCCAACAGGGTGGCTACACATGGAGCACAAGCAGGGAGGAAGCGCTGGCACGGCTTTCTTCCTTTTGGAAGAAATGTAGGGCCTGACTGTAAGCAGGAGAATGAGAAGGACCCAGGATTTCTAATGATGTGGCCTTTACACTATTTCAGATGACACTGTATTAGGAAAAGGGAAGGGGCGAGAGAGAGAGGGGGAGAGAGAGACAGGGAGAGAGGGAGAGAGATTTGTGCACAAGGTAAGGTGAGGCTGTTTGACTACCCAGTGAGCACTCCTGTTTGTGTTGACTTTTGATAACTGAAGTGGAAAACATGTGGTCTCTATTTACTTAATCCTATGAGTCACAACCTCATTACGTAAAACATGTCACACCTTAAATAGCTTGCTAATGAGTAAGGTTCAAAATTACTGAAAAATGAAACGACTATGAGAGCTCTCAGACAAACATATTCTTTCAGAATTCTGGAAGTTTTTTCAGAATACTGAATTTTTTCTAACATTCATCCTTCCCATATTTGAAAGTACACTTAAATTTTGTAATAAATTAATTCAGGGTCTCTTGCTGCTGCACAGGGAATGCACACTTTTTTTGCATGTGGCTGTGTAGTGGATGGCTGAGGAATTGAATCCTGGCCAGCAGGCTTTGCAAGTCCGTGCCTTTAACTGCTGAGCCATTTCCCACCCCCCTTTAATTTTTAAAAACAAACTTTGAGGGACTTTATGGGTCTTCTTAGTCTTTGCAGTGTTTTCAGGATCCAGAACGAGAGTAGATTTTGTTAATATGGTGTCAGTTCTTCCTTTAAGTGAAGAATGTTGTATCCTGAAAATTAGTCACTTGTATGCAAGGCAAGGCTTTTGACCTTGATTTTGTGGCTATGTAGGAGCAGCTCTATGGCTGGACAGTCCCAGCTGTAAAGACGGCTCCCTGTGCGAATGCTCCTGAGCCACGCAATCTCATGTAATTCCCACCCAACAGGTGAGAGACCAAGAGGTGAAGCAAGTTGTCCAGTTCCTGGTAGGAAGTGGCAGGAGAGGGGTTCAAACACAGGTTCAAGGTGTCAAGAGTCCTCACCTGACCTCACCTGGAGATGTGGGGTGTGACCTTAGGAACGCAGCTCCACTGACCTCTTACACAGAAAGAAATTCCTTCTGTGAATTCATGTTCTCTTCTTTGGTTTAATACTCCTGGGGAGTTTATATATATATATATATATATAATTTGCAAGGGGAGAGAGAAAGAGAGAGAATGAGAATGGGTGTACCAGGGCCTCCACTGCAAACCAACTCCAGATGCAGGCATGGGAACTGGGGAACCAAACCTAGGTCCTTAGGTGCTACAGGCAAGTGCCTTAACCACAGAGCCATCTCTCCAGCCCCAAGTATTTTTTTTTTTAATATTTTGCTTCTTTAGGAAGGGTCTAAGCTGAGTCTGTGTTATATGGGTATAAAATTGCTAATTAAAAATTAATCAGTTTTTTTGAGTTACTAAGATTACAGTATTTAGGATATACAGAACGGACCTTTTCTAATAAACTGTAGAGAGGCTTAAATTACTTAACGAGAATTTTCATTATATGAAAGTTTAGTGTCTTTTTCTCTTACACACAGAGTGTATGTGTGCTTGCGCGCACATATTTTTAGGGGGTTGGGAGAATAAGAGATAGTTTATTCTGGAGCCAAATATGAGTAACTGTGGCCTGGGACCACAGATTTAGGTTACCCCAATTTCATATTCCAATGTGCTAATATCATGAAGGTTTTATAGTTATAGAACAAAAGAAAGTCATAAGGCAAAGCACTTGTCAAATATATTGGCTGATCATCAGGCAGGATTTTACTTATTTATTTTTTTGGAGGTAGGGCCTTACTCTCGATCAAGCTGACCTGGAACTCACCTCGATCTTCCTACCTCTGCCTCCCAGGTGCTGGGATTAAAGGTGTGTACCACTATACCTGGGGGCCGAGAGAGAGAATGAGAATGGCACTCAAGGGCTTCCAGCCACTGCAAATAACTCCAGATGCATGTGTCACTTTGTGCATCTGGCTTTACATGGGTACTGAGGAATCAGACCTGGGTTGTTAGGCTTTGCAGGCAAGTGCTTTAACCACTAAGCCATCTCTCCAGCCTGCAGAGCCATTTTTTTAAATAAGACAATGCATCTCATTTACCCTGAAAATTGAAACAAAATTAACTGAGCATTTTTTTTTATTTATTGAATTACCTTTTATACCATTAGCAGTTGGGTTTAATTTAGAAGGTATATTGTGCAGTGATAGACACTGATTTAGACTTCTAAAATCTAATTAGGACAAAGTGACTTCTTTCAGTTTATAAACACTGTAGCATCTAATGCAGTTGAGCTCCTCTCTGACTTATAAGATGCTGCAGGGTTTTAGTGTCTGTTGCATGAGGACTATTCAATACCTTGCTAGAAAGCTAAGCTTTCAGAGTGTCAAATTTCCTACTGGTGAAAGAAAACCAACAATAAGGAGTGAATTTAATGATTGTATGGTCTGTATACGTAATGAGAACATTATCTCATATGGAAACATGGCTTTCTTTCCTTTTCTCTGATATAGGAAATTCAGAATGTTGACCTAAATTTGATGGATTCTGACTTCTTTTGCATTTTGCTCTTTCAATATTAACTAACTTCTATATTGCACAAAAGCCACTGGTGATTGTTAAAGAATATTAGAAAGCAAAAAAATAACACTAAAATAGCTGTGATTCCACTACTTACTCAGAAGTAGCTGTTAACCAATGGACTCTGTGTAGAGCTACAGGAATCAGCATCATAATCCAAATGTTGGATACATTGCTGTTGTGGTCAGCTTTCTGGTTGCTGCGCAGAAAGAACCCAAACAAAAGCGGCTTGTGGAGGAATGGGTTTATTTGGCTTACGGATTCGAGGGGAGACTCCATCCTGGCAGGGAAAATGATGGCATGAGCAGAGGGGTGGACATCACCTCTGCCACAGCACTGCAAACTGCGGCAGGAAGGTGTGCCAAATACTGGCAAGGGGAAGCTGGCTTATAACCCCATAAGCCCGCCCCCAACAACACAACTCTAGTGAGGTTGTAATTCCCTACTGCCATCAACTGAGGATCGATCATTGAGAACACATTCATTTGTTTGTGGGGGACACCTGGATCAAACCATGACAGTTGCTTTTTAGTTAACATTTTAAGGATTCTTTAACATGAAATAAGCCTACATCATGATTTGGAATTTGTATAGTTTTATCAGTAGAACATAATGTAACCACTTTCTTATTGCTGGGCACTATATGATGTTCATTATACGATGTGCTGCAGTGATTTTTAAATGTCTTTGTGTGCTTTTCCTGTTGCTTAGTATAATTTCAAGATCTGCTCATCCTTGGCCTGAGGCTGTGTAGACTTAAGACTTGTGATGTATAGTCCAAACCTCCTTTTAGAACACTGGTGCCCTTTTACTGCAGTAGTGTGCTAAGCATGCTAGATACCCATGTCCTCACAATACCTCAAAGGACTACTGTTACAAGTCTCTGTCTAATTTGTATATTCTTTTTTATAAGTGCAGTATAAGTGAAGTCTGGTCTTTTACCATTCTTTAGGCTTAGGAAAAACTATGAGTACATTAACATTTTGATATAGGAAAGGTGTCTGAGGTCATACTATGATCTTGTCTTTGTGTACTTTTGGGGGAGGTGTGCTATTCTGAATAGTTGGATTTGCTGGATAGCTCTGTCCCATTTCATTATCTCTACTTTCGATATTCTGAAAATAACAGAATTGTCTATTTGGTGTTGTTTCTCTGAGGGTGAATTTATTGGAGTGTTGACAGAGTGGCAACTTCAGGGTCCATGCGTGTCATGGGCTTAGCTCCTACTCTTTCTTTAGCTACCTGCCGTCTTTGTGAACTATCAGCCAGTGTGAACCAATGAGCAGGTGACTGGTTTTCATTTCCATTAAGCAGACTAGGTTCTGAAAGGCGATTTAACCTGTGCAAGGTTCCCCAGCTGTTAGGTAGTGGAAGTGGGATGGCATTTCCGTTCATCTGACTTGAGCCCCTTCTCTTTTGTCCCCTGTTCCTCTCCCGCAGGGGCTGTCATTCTCCAGTGCTCTCCTTTCTCTCTTCTAGACCTAGGAGGGTTTGAGAATTCCATTGCTATATTGTAGCAGTGGCGGGGAGTGGCTTGGCTGTGACTGGAAAGCATGACCTTGTCTGGACTCTGACTTGGAGATTCCTGACTTGGAGATGTCATGGTGCTTTTTGTAGTTGGGATCCACCCTTACCTGGAGTCTGTTTCTCATTTATTTGAAGTGAATCCTAAACTTTGTTTTCACGGGTTATCTGGGCTGATTCATGGGGCAGCCACTGAAAGCTCTTCCCAAAGGAGTACACCTTCCTGTCTTCATAGGTTTTTACTGTTTTTAAACACTGAGTTTTATTTATATGGCTGTGAGTGCCTAGAGGGGAGTGTTACTTGCTGTTTTTTTTTTATTAGTATTATTCATCTTCACCCAGGTTGTGGCTGGGACAGAGAAACTGGGCACATGTTTAATTCATGCAGCTGTACAGCCCTCCTGGAGAAAGGCTATGGATGGGGAAAGATCCTTGAATTCTTCCTGTGTGTTAGAGTGTCACCTCCTGGCTCAGACTCTGGTCCATATTTATAGAAGCAACTTATAAGGAACTACCTAAATATATATTATATATAATAACCACATATACTTTATAACTAACAAAGTACATGCGTGTGTGCGTGTGTGTGCATGCGCGTACACACACACACATACATACACACACACACACACAGACTCACACAGGATGCAGGTGTGGACCAGGCACCATGCTCTGTCTGCTGGGACCTGTCATATAACATATAATAGGCTTGTATCCAGTGATAACAGTTTTGGGTATTATGGAGAAACCCAGAGTTAAGGCACAGAGGAGCTGTAGGGGGACTGAAAGCCAGCGGAGGTGACCGGAGACATGAGCCTGTAGGCTGACCTGGAATTTAAAACTAGTAACATTTCAATTTCTTTGAAGTTTCCAGAAATTATTTCTCCCAAAAGTGGCATGTAGAATAAGAATTCCCTCTCCAGGAGGTAGCTGCTGTCACTACTCCCAGGACTGAGGAGAACTCAGCCCAGGAGCTGTTTTTAGAGCAACTTTCCCCACTGTAGCCTCCCCTTTGTGTTGGTTCTCTGCATGGAATCCTTTTTCCTATACCATCAGTTCCTTTCTCCAGAGACCACAGCTATTTATTATATTTTCTAGAAGTTTCATAAATATCAGATGGCCTGACATATGCAACAGCTTTCAAGTTGGGAATTGTCTGTTTCAAATATTTTTCATCTTAACCCCCTCTTTTTTTTTTTGTCTTTCTGCGCAAGGATTTAAAATTGTTTTATCCTTAGAGCATTTCCTAGGACACAAATTGGGAAACTTTATGATTAAGTATAAGAAAAATCACTTCTCCGCTACTTAACCTTGCAGTGAAAGTTGAGGTATTTAAGAATGGAATTGAAATAGATGGTGTACATATTTCAGATAAAACTCTCAGGCTTTATCTGAAATGTTTTTATTTACTTTTAGTAGATCATCCATTGCTTTTTTAAAAAAATATGTTAGAAATTTAGTGTTTCAGCTTTTATCATCCAGTAAAATGGTTATAGTATAGGAACCACTAATAGTTTTTTTGTGTATAAATGCATATTAATTGAGTTCTGAATTTGACTTATATGTTATCCCTGCTTAGCTTGCACCTAAATCTGTTTTTCAGGCTGTAACAGAGAAGAATTTTGAAGCAACGGATTTTCGAGCCTCTCTAGAAAATGGTGTTCTGTTGTGTGAGTAAGTATTTAAAGAGTTAATAAATACTTGAAAAGCAAAGATGCACATGTGTGGGTGTTAGGTGATGCCTTTATCCCCTCTCCATGGCCTCTACAGTCTCAGAGAGAGAGAGGTGTCCTTGGTCACAATGAGATTTGATCCTTGCAAGTTGACACCCCCACAGTATGCTACAGTTGGAAGAGGTTATCAGTCATGGTATCTGCAGATAGTGTTGGTGAAGTATATATTATTTTCAATTAGTAAACAAGAAAGACTGTTATTGCCTTATGGGCTAATAACAGTGGGTGGTTAGGGAAGAAGGCTCATTCTATTTCACTACCTGTAACTTGCACTGTATAGAATTGCCTGCTATTAAAATTAATGTGAAACTTTTTTCCATCTATAAGTCATAATGACTAGAAGAACAAATTTTTCTTTTAAGCTTTAAGTGAAGTTATTACATTACCCAAATCAATTTGAGTTATGGACCATTTATTCAGTTAACAGATGATGTTGTGGGGCTCCATAAGAGAGTTGTATGGTGCTGGGATTGATGAGACAGATTTACATGGTTTAGAATAGTGTTTGGTTCTCCAACAGATACATAGTGCAGTTAACCAGGACTGTGACCTTCAGAGCTAAGAGGCAGGTAGGCCTGTGAGGCAAAAGGACAAAGTCCTGTAGAAAGGTAGAAGTTGCAGAAGTCAGTAAATACGTTATAAGAATGCACTTGGATACCCACCCACATTTTTGAAAACACTCAACAATTTCAGTCTCAACACTTACCACAGAGGTATTTATGGAATCTAGCCACTAAGAGTAGGAACCTAGGGTTTTATTTTTTATTTTCAAAGACAGTCTAATGTAATCACAAGCTGGCCTTAAACTCACTTCGTAGCCAGGGATGACCTTGAACTCCTGATCCACCAAAGTCTACCTTCTAAGTGCTGGGATTACTAACATGGACGGCTATGTCCAACTGAATTATCTAAAAGAGATAATTTTGACTGTTTTTTTTTTTAAAGAACACTTTCATCGACAAGCTTCATGCATACAGAGCACATACCATGATCACAATGAGCTCCACCACCCTCCTTTTTCTTCTGTCCCTACCCCCTCCAGATGTCCAAAGTCTCTCCTCTGCTTTGATACTATTTTCTCTCTCTCATTATGTCAGCGGGTCACCTACTGTGAGGTCAAGAATACCATGGCAACTCTGTATCTGGAAGACTAGATTGCAGTGCAGGCCTCTGCTTCCTTTGGTTCTTACATTCTTTCTGCTATCTCTTCTGCAATGGTCCCTGAACCTTGGAGGGTGTAATAGAGATGTCTCTCTTTGTGCTGAATACATCTCTGTCAGTTCTTCTCAGCTCTTTGATGAATTTTGAGTCTGCCCAGTGGCCACTAAAAAGAGAAGTTTTTCTAACCAAAAATGAGAGTAGTATTAAGACACGGGCATAAACACATGTATTTACAAGGCATGTCGGTGGACATAAGATGTCCATTTAGCCAAACAACAGTAGTAGTTTCCCCCCTAGAGCTTATGACCTCCCAGCCATAGACTTTTTAGTACCAGACATGAACGGGCCTCAAATCCAATCAGAGAACATTTGGTTTTCTCTATAATACACATGCCTCCATTGCCCCAGTTGTCATATTTGGCCTGGCTGGCAGGCCATAACGCTTGCAGAGTTCACTGCTGGTCAAGGCTGTTAATGACTTTTCTCTCCCAACAGTTTGAATAGCTCTTTCCAACATCATGACAGCTAGTCAACAGGGAGGAGGCTTCCAGCTCAGCTGCAGCTTGATTTTTCAGTGACCCAAGCATGAGGAGTCTTCAGCAAAAGGGTCTTATCACCTAGTTCTCGTGGATAACTAGGAGCCTTGGCAATAGCCTATAATGTTTTGGGGCATCAGGGGCCTCCCTGGCCAACAGCTGTCTGGAAATTCTATCATACACCTATCACTGAAATTTTCTGGTAATAATCTATAGCTTCTGGGCACAGTATTTATTCACTGCACAGGGTGCTTCTGCCCATACTCTCTTTTTTAAAATATATTTTTTTATTGTCCATAATGAGTTACATTATTTAGTGGGCAAACAATGAGTTGTTATCCCCAATTCTCCGATGCTCCCCCTCCCCCATCCCCCAGCCAGCTGGATGTCCTCCTCCGTGGGTCATCTGGATCAGTCCTTGTGACAGGGGACCATGGATAGCCTAGTATTCAGCCAGTTACTGAGGCTACCCATACTCTTTTTAACACACAACACATACACGCTAGCAAAGAAGTATGTTTCATATGACTTATTCATAACAACTTTATTTTATTTTGGTCTGACAATAATATAAAAAAATTATCAATTTTACTGAATGAACATGTTAAATATTGGTTATATTTCCGTCGTTATACAGATGGTTTATATTCCCATCATTGTATCCTTTCTCCCTTATCCCTATTCCACTGAGGATACTCCTTAGTGAGATTATTGGTGTTTACCATGGCATCATGAATATACCAATCTCTGTGTGTTGGGGGGCAGGGGCGAGGCAATAATGCTTCAGCATACTCTTTCCCACTCTATGACTCTTCAATCATTTTGTCCCCTATTCTGTAATGTTCCCTGTACTTTGGAGGATGTGGTATAAGTCTCCTTTAGTGTTAAGCTCTCTGTATCCTCTCAATTT
The DNA here is from genome assembly GCA_004024765.1 of Zapus hudsonius. Classification (NCBI taxonomy): domain Eukaryota; kingdom Metazoa; phylum Chordata; class Mammalia; order Rodentia; family Dipodidae; genus Zapus; species Zapus hudsonius. The sequence continues at coordinate 52,660 of PVHP010006591.1, forward strand.
CTGCTTTGATGGGATTTGAGTCTTGTCAGTGTCTACCGCCATCTCCCTGGAGGAGGTTGTCAGGCTAGCAGTGAGAGCAGCACTTGGGCTTAAATCACCATTCCCTCTTTAATGTCTCCTGGGCCCTGGCAGAACATATTCAATTTTGATTAACTCTCCTTCCACCTGCTCTCCTTCTCCATTCAACCTACAGTATTCTGCCTTCCCTTTTTTTCCTTTTGTGAGTGTGTATGTTTGTATCTGCGTAGTAATATTATTTTTCCTTTTAAAGGATATTTGCTTAGAAGATTTAGACTAAAAAGAGTTCTATTCCTCTCTCCATTACTTTTGAGCATGTGAACAAATGATTTAACTTCTGTTTATATTTGGACAAATGACATTTGAGCCTCATTTTCACATCTGCAAACTGGATAACATGGTATCTGCTTTGCTTCATTCACAGAGTTGCTGAGTTCAATGATACCTATGTTTAGGTTTTAATAAGCTGTCAAACATTGTATAAATACAAGTTGTGGTTAGGAGGATGGCAGGCAAATCAGCTCTGGTGGCAGCTGTTTAAACTCCTTTGGTTTAGAATATCAGTTCATTTTTCCTAAAGTCACTGCAGTCTATTGAATTGCCAACTACATGTGATTTTACTTAGCATATACTGGGACAGGCAACGAAGAAGGGCTGTGACTAACATTGAAAGGACACTTACGGTTTTCTTCCAATGTCACATTCAGAATCTTTGTTAAATAATGCCTAAAGTAATTCAGTTGGGCCACATGGTCTGTCTAAAGGGTTGTTGAGAGGAAACTATCTTTTTTTTCTTACTTTACTTTTTAATTAAAAACCAAACTTTTCTTTGACAACCTCTGTACCTACCCTGATCATAGTCTTTCCTCTGTCCCTCAATCCTTTGTCTTTACTCTTTTTAAAAAAAAATATTTATTAGAGAGGAGAGAGAGAGAGAGAGAGAGAGAGAGAGAGAGAGAGAATGGGCCCACCAGGGCCTCCAGCCACTGCAAATGAACTCCAGACACATGCACCCTCTTGTGCATCTGGCTTTATATGGGCACTGGGGAATTGAACTCTGGTCCTTCTGCATTACAGGCAAATGCCTTAACCGCTAAGCCATCTCTTCAGCCCTGTCTTTACTCTTATATTAACTCTCCACGGTGATATAACTTCTTTCTAACTCCACCCTCTTCTGTTTGATGGTATCTCTTTTATGGTTGCTCTCAGATTATTCAGGTCCTTTGTGGGTAGCACCAGCCACTGTGGGTCAGTGAATCCACTGGCCACTTTGTGTCTGGAAGACTGCATTGCAAAACACTCCTACCGTCCTTTGGCTCTTAAATTCTGAGAGGAAATTATCTTGATTTGAAAATTGATTTAAATGTTTTCTCATATATTCAGAAGATAGAGGGGAAAAATGCCTGTGAGGAAGGGGCAATTGATTGAAAACTACCTTACCTGAGTATGGATGGCTTGCAGTAAAGTAACTGTCAATTAACAAGGATGTGACTAAATGCTACAGGGTTGGAAAGGAGTTAGGTGGCATTGTGTGGTAAGTGTGCTTAGGAGACATGGGACACTGTTGAGATTTACACAGGCAGGTAGCCAACCATATGAGCTATTCAAAGAAGTCCCTTTTTGGTTATTTATTTGCAAAGATGAGCTATTGTTCAAAGTAGCTTAGGGGTCCTACTTTTTGGAACATTATTACCTCCATAAAGAGAACATTAGGCATGTTTGATGGTGCACTTCATTTGATTTAGCTGCAATTTATGTATCAGCCTGGTTCTGAATGGTTTGAGATGATTTCCAAAAACTCTACCCGGGCTGAGAGGATAAGCATATCATTACAAGCAAGGATAGTCAATTCAGAGTTGATTAAAACACACACACGCACGCACGCACGCACGCATGCACACACACACACACACACACACACACACACACACACACACGCACACCACAAACCATCCAAAAAACAAAACAAAAAACCCTCACCAGTTTGACCCAAACTAGTACAAATAAAAAGACATAATTTCTACCTTAATGGTGACAGCAAACATGGATGCTCACATAGGAATACATATTACTTTTTTACAAAGTTACTTCAATTCATAGTAACTTCTACTCTCATCCTTAGATTATTTATGAGTTGAAGTAACACAAATTTGGGCTCTCATCCATCTGTTTAGTACTCAGAATTCTTTAACTGGATGTTTTCCCAAAGTTACTTAAAGTAAATATTAAGTCATGAAAACCAACAATCATGGGTTTTGCTGTGGGATTCCAAAATACTACATGATGTTTGTATTTAAATGTTTATTGAAATTGCAATTCACATTCATTGGTTGGTAAAAGCATACACTAATCTAGTGTTGAAAAAGGATGTATAGGTAACTATATTCTTCACACATTTGTAACTAAAGAAAGGTGATTGGTCTATGGACTGTTTGTGATTATGTGCTTCTGAACATATAATATGTTTTACATATTTATTTCACACACACACACACACACACACACACACACACACACACGATGCCTACGAGAAAGACAAAAATCCACTTTTGAGAGACCTGGGTATATTCAACCTGACTCGCAAATTAATGGTAGATATGGTAACCTGTCTTTATGAATTGCTTTAAACCATTAGACATCTCAGTTTTTAGCTGAAATAAGTGTAAGATACTTGTTTTTGTCTGGGTTCTCTAGAAGAACAGAAGAGATTGCAGTAAAAAGGGGATTTATTGGATTAGCTCACGGCAGTCCCACAATGGCAATCTGCAAGCCCGAGAGTCAAGGAACCACTCAGTCCACGTGGCTAGATGCCTCAGTAGTCCCAATCCATCACTGAAGGCCTAAAGACTTCCTAGGGAGCTGCTGGTCTTTGATCCTGTCTGGAAGGCTGAGGAAACTTGGTTCCAATGCCAAAGGGCTAGCTGAGCAGGATGGATACATATCCAAGTCACAATAAGCCTCAGCATCCAGGCAGGAGAGATTTTTCCTTCCTCTTTATATAGCCTTAGGGTGGGGTTTTGTAACCCTTTTCCAGACTTGTTGATTCCTGAGTCTTTGGAATTTTCTTCCTGCACTGCCCTCCCAGGAAGGAATGTCTATCTCTATCTACCATGAGCCTCTTTACATCCTTCCCCCTACTGATAAGGCTGCCTTCTTGTAAACAACCTGTAAAAAGACCTACCTAAGATTACTAAACAGGTCAAGTTGACAACAAAATCTAACCATCACAGATCCTTTTAAAAAATCAAGGAAGATTTTTTAATTGACTCATTGTCTGGGCAACATTTTAGATGAAATGTAGGTCTTCTGTCTTGTCTGTTAAAAATCTCTAGGCATTCTTATTCATTTTCACATTCACGAGTTTTCCCAATACTTCATTTGGTACTTTCATTAGCATTTTATCCTTTAATAATATTTTTTCCTTTTAAGCTGGCATTCTGAAACCTCAAATTCAGGACTGGAGGAGAGAGCTTATGATAGATTTTACCCAACTATCAGAGGATCGACAGAGTCTAAATTGGTATAAACTCTGTGCTGAGGTTTCCGGCATGAGGTACATGGAGCATCAAGCGTAGTTCTGTGTCCTGGGTTTGGTTCTAGCACCCACTGCTCCTTCAGAGAAAATGACTATGTTTGGCAACATGCTATATGATCTGACAATGGTCAGATGAATATGAGCCGATACAACTTTGAACAACAATTGGCAATGCACATTAAGTAATCAAGTGGTATTTTGTTCATTAACACAATGTAGTATCATACAAATTTTAATGTATTCCTCAGTATCTCTTCTTTAAAGAACTGTGGAGAAAGAGATACATTGTTAAGCCTCTTTATAATGGAAACTATTAAGAACAGATACCTCAAATGTGATATCTAAATTGGTTAGTTCTCTGATCCCTCAAAAGCTGACAGCAGGGCTGGAGAGATGGCTCAGCGGTCAAGGCACTTGCCTCCAGTGCCTAAGGCCCCGGGTTCAATTCCCCAGGACCCACATAAGCCAGACTCACAAGGTAGTGGTCCTGGTGCATTCTCTCTCTCTCTCTCTCTCTGCTTGCAAATGAATAAATAAAATATATATTTAAAAAAAAAAGCTGACAGCACTGTGCAGGATTAAGTAATGGGTCCCTGACCTGCAGAAGTGAGGTGTGAGGGCTCCAAAAGCTAGGCACAGGAAGCTGCTGCCTGCTGATGAATGTGAACTGATTTAGGATGCCAGTTTTTTTTTTCCTGATATGTATCAAAATTTAGCATGAAGGATTTTTTTTTAAGAAATAGAAAATGCAAACCTGCATCAAACCATTTTTTTATAGTGGCACAGTTGGGAGAGCAACTATGTCCTTGTGTAAGGGGACGGAATGCCAGTGCCATGGAGGGTAGTGTGACTATCTTGATGGTCCCATGTTTGGCTTCCTCATCCTTCTCTCCCCAGTACTCAGCCATCACACATGCTTTTACTATCTGCACAGTCTTGCTGTTTCTAAAATGTCACATAATACAATCTAGAAATATGTAATTTGAGGAAATAAGTTAATACAGTATAATATCTTGTCAGACTGGCTTCTTTTACTTAGTTATATATATTTAACATACCTCTTATTGCTTGGGAGCTCATTTCTTTCTTGGACCAAATCATATTCCAGTTTCTGCATGTACCACAGCTTATCCATTTGCTCAATAGAGGAGGACAGCTTGATTGTCCCAAATTGTGGCAGTTATGAATAAAATGTCTATCAACATCCATGTGCAAGTTTTTCCATACTTTTTTTCACTTATTTGGTCCATGTCACAGAGGATGAGTGTAGGAGCATGTTTAGTTTTGCGAGAACCTGCCCAGCTGTCTTCCAAAGTGCTGCACCACCAGCTGCAGGAGCGACCCTGCCGCTCCCCTCCTCCTCAGCACTCGCCAGTCGTAGGACTTTTGGTCACTTTCATCGGTTAAGTGGTGTGTGGTGGCAGCTCATTTTCTCAGTTTGCATTTACCTGGTGGCATATGATGTGGGGCTTCTAGTATAAGCTCATTTTTCATCTGTCTATCTTATTAGGTAGAGTATCTCTCTTTTTAAAATTAAACTTTGTTTGGCTTGTGTGTGTGTGTGTGTGTGTGTGTTTGTGGTATGCACATATGTTTGCACGCATGTGGTGCCCATGTGCTTGCCTGTAGTGGGGTGCTCTCTCCTTCGCTCTTCTTCTGTCTGTATTTGAGCCAGGGTCTCAGCTTGCTGTCTCTCTCTCTCTCTCCTCTCTGCTCTCTCTCTCTCCCTCTCTCTCCTCTCTGCTCTCTCTCTCTCCCTCTCTCTCCTCTCTGCTCTCTTAATGGACTGGGGCTATGTGGCCATGCCTCACTGGTGAGAGAGTCCTGGGGCCTCAGGTCTCGTCAGGCCCTCATGCTTACACAGGAAGTGCTTCTAACTGCTGAGCTGTCTTCCATAGTTCTTGGTAAGATATCTCCTAAAGTCTTTGGCCCTTTTAAAAATCAAGCCCAACCCCCATTGCTGATGTTTTAAGAATTCATGTACATTTTGGATAATAGTCCATCAGGTATGTCTCTTACAGGAATTTTTTTTTTCCTATCAGTCTGTGGCAGTGTTTTGCTGAGCAGACATTTAAATGATTTTTTATATGGATTGTGCTCTTGGGATATCTAAAATAGGACCACCAAATCAAAAGCCACCCAAATTTTCTCTCTTTTTTTATTTGTTTGTTTTTCAAGGTAGGGTCTCACTCTAGCCCAGGCTGACCTGGAATTCACTATGTAGTCTTAGGCTGGCCTCGAACTCATGGTGATCCTCCTATCTCTGCCTCCTGAGTGCTGGGATTGAAGGAGTGTGACACCATGTCTGGTCTGTTTTGTGTTTTATTTAGGTCTCTGACCTGTTTTGAGTTACCTGTGAAGGGCATGAGGGCAGAGTCTAACCGCTCTTTGTTTTGGTGTGGTAGTGGGAATTTCCTGATTGAAGGTGTTCTAGAATAAGAGGAACCTGCCTCAGGCCTCTCCAGCCTGTCTTCATGCTCTTCAGTGGGCTTAAGGTCAAAGAATAAAGTCTCATCACAGGAAAATGGTGACTGTAAATTGCATTGGCATTGACTTGTCCATTTTCCTATATTAGCATGTATTTATGGTACGATTGATTATAATTTTATCATTGATCTTTGAAAATATTAAAGCAATCATAAGTATACCTAATGCTTTTACACTTTTAAATACTAAATTATAAGCACTGATTATGTTGTTCATGGAAACGTGATCATGGACTATTGATTGTGCTTGTTATTTTAAAATATTCACTGCTTATTCACATGGGTAGAGCTCATTAAAATCTTAGGAAGACATCTCTTCAAGATAACTAGTCCAAATGACCATATCTGACAGTTTACTTTCTTGATCAACTTTGACAATTAATAGATATGAAGATTTGAATTGTCTGGAAACAGATGAAATAGAAAGCATTGTTGGTAAAAATAAACAAAAACACTTCTAGAATGTCCCTGAAGCAAATGTTTTTTTCTAGATTATTTCTGTAAAGAAATAGAAGGGATGAGGACATAAGTTAGTTTGGGGAGCGCTTGTCTAGCATGCAGGAGGCCCTGGGTTTGAATCCCAACACCGCATCAATTAGTTGTACATGTGGGCAGCTATAATCAGGCTCTCATTAGATATTCAAGGTCATCCCCAACTACATGGAAAGTTTGAGGCCAGTCTGGCTACATGAGATCTTGTCTTTAAAAAAAAAAAACACAAACAAAAATAGAGATTTTGAAGTATTTACACATGCACACACAAAAATCAAAATGAGGAGTGGATTTTAGCAAATATTTTAGAAATGTGTACTGACTTCCAGGTTCTTCTCTAAGTGTTGAGGGATGTTGTTTGTAGTCAGATGGGCTTGGTTCCCGCAGCTGCGCTCTCTTCCTGCCTAGGGCTGTCTTCAGTAAACATTCAAGTAATGAGTAGAATTTGTGTTTGTTTAGAAGAAAAGTAGACAAATGAATTCATTCCCTATAGGGGATTATATAAAAATCAATTCTCTTAAATTTGTTAGGAAGATGGGATATCTTTATTATACCTTTAAAAAAATTGGAGGTAATGAGTTAGAGGTGGTTTATTTCCTGCCTGGGGGTCAGCCAGCATCTCCGATCCTATTGATGGAATTGGGTCATCCACTCTTCTTGCTGCCTTCTGAAACACACACACACACACACACACACACACACACACACACA
>PVHP010006592.1:0-22883 GCA_004024765.1 Zapus hudsonius
AACTCAGTGTTTGCCCACTAAATGTTGTAACTCATTATGGACAATAAATTAAAAAAAAAAAAGAAAGAAAGAAAGAAAGAAAGAAAGAAAGAAAGAAAGAAAGAAAGAAAGAAAGAAAGAAAGAAAGAAAGAAAGAAAGAAAGAAAGAGTCCCTGGGGCTGGGGAGATAGATCAGTTGGCAGAATGTCTGACATGCATGAGGCCCTGGGTTCAATCCCCCAACACCATGTAAAACTGACTGTGGTGAGCGAATACCTATAGTTCCAGCATTTGGAAGATGAAAGCAGGAGGATCAGGAAGTTCAAGGTGATCCTTAGCTACATAGCGAGTTCAAGGCCAGCGTGGGCTACTTGGGACCTTATCTCAAACAACAAACTCAGAAAGGATCTCTGAAGGCTCTGTTAGTCTGCTTGCAGAAAGACGGTGCACCGGAAGGCCAGCCTCCCTCCCCTTCCCCTGGGCTCTCACCAGCTTTGGATCTCACATGATGGGCCTAACCAACTCCATCTCCACGAGTCTTCACTTCCTGGGATACACATGAGTCCCACCAGACAGCCAGGGAGGCCTGAAATTTCCCAACTAGGCCACCATTAGGAGGATATCTTACTTTTGAAGGGATCTTAAACAGGTTGGGCCCTCCAAGTGGTGGAAACCGTCAGCCAGAGAGCAGGCCCTACAGCCCTGTTCTGCTCTAGCAACATTCAAGACCTCGGTTTCCTTGTATGTAAAATGAGGAGGCATGGCTGAGGTGTAGTGATAGAATGCTTGCCTAGCATATGCAAAGTCCTGGGTTTCATGCCAACACGACAGGGGGAGAGAAATGGGGAATGACAGCACTCTGGCTCAGTACCCCAGAGTGGCACTGCAAGGCTGATATGAAATCAAGGTTACAAGACACTCAGGAAACGCACCCTACAGTTGGGGTCATTGCCAGTGTTCTCAGACCTTGTTACAGTACATCTGCAGGGGATATATTCCTAGACACCCACCCCAGAGGAGCCTGAAACTTTAGTTAGTGTTGAACCCAACATATATTCTGGATTTTTTTATATGCACATACCTAGGATAGAATATCATTTATAAACTAGGTGCAGAAAGAGATTAACAACAACACTAATAATATAGACTCATTATAACAAGATACTGTAATGAAATTTCCAGTGTCTTGATCTTTATGCCAGCATGGGAGGTCATTTAACATGACATTTAATGGTCATTTAACATGACATTGGATATGACTATGTGTGGGTAGCACACACAGGATGGACAACCAGACAGAACCGTACAAGATTTCACCACACTCCTCAGAATGATGGTGAACAATTTAAAGTCTATGAATTATTTCTGGAATTTTTCACATAATATTTTTAGAACATGCTTGACAGAAAGCAAACCCACAGAGAAGACGCTATTGTACTGACAAGACATCGGCCTGCCCACTGAATCATAAGTTCTTGGAGAACAGAAATAATATTTCCCAGACATTTTTGCGTCTCTTCCTGTTCCCAGGAACAAGCTTTATGCACGTGTTTATGAACCAGGAAAATTCATCTGAAGAAAGTAACAAGGAAGGATGGAGAGACTCAACTACAAAGATACTTCTCACCATGCTGTCTACACAGCAAAAAACGAGACAGCCAATGGTTTACACGTCTTGGGGTGCATCTGTCTGAGGGAATACTCTGGACCCAGTAAAGCATCATGAATGGAACCGAGGTTAGCAAGCTTTTTATATCAAGGGCCAGATAGTCCATATTTCAGGTGTTACAGGCCTGCCTCTGTCTTGCTACTCAACTCAGCCGTTGAGGCACAAAAGGCTATGCATACACTAATGAGTGTGATGTGTCAATAAAACTTTATTTGCGCTTTGAATTTCACATTGTTTTCATATGACACAAACCAGTATTCTTTGATTTTTTTTTTCAACCACTTAAACATATAAGACCCGTTTTTGGCTCAGGCCCCCTCTCTCTCTCTCTCTCTCTCTCTCCCTCTCCCTCCCTCCCTCTCTCTCCTTGCAAATAAATAAATAACAAAAAAACGACTAAAGGAAGGGTAACACAATCAAGTGGGCGTGGCTAAGAAGCTCTCCCAGAGATGCAAGAAAAATGACCTTAAATCTGCTCAGAAAAAAACGACCTTAAATATGATGATCAGATTCCCCCTCCCCCCCCAAAAAAAACCCTCCTCCTACAACCGCCCCTTTCTCAAGGCTAAGAGGATGGAGAGGGGGAAAGGGTGGCCCTTCCCAGGATCCACCTTGAGACACCTGCGTGCTGGCAGCACCCTTCCAGCAAGATCCCTCGGTGCCAGGTCTGGCCTCCTCCTCCAGCCAGGGCCGGATAGAGTTTGCAAAGGCTCCATCCTATCCAGCGGCCAAAGTTAGACTTGGGGTGATGGGGAAAAGCCCCGATCTGGAAAGAGGCTTCGGGGGTGCACGAGTTTGTAAAAGGTAAGCGTCATTAAAACTGCAGGCTTACTTACTTGACCGTGTGATCAGGGAAACAGATCTTGCATTTGGCCGGGCTCATGGTGACAGAGCCGCAGGCCAATCCCACCCGGCTCCTGCAGGGGTGCACAACACGCACCCCTGGAAGTCCTTGAAGCGGACCCCGCTCCCAGGGCACCGCAGGGCGGTCAGTTGGCCAGCCGGAGGCGGAGGCGCAGTCCTAGAGCGCCCCGGGACGCGCCTTGCGACAGACAGCGGGCGCCGAACGTCGCGCTGCGCTTGCTCCATTCCGTAATGCTCCCCGCGCTCTAGGGTCGGGGGCTGACGCGCCCGCAGGCCCCGCCCCCGGAAGGCCCCGCCCCTCCTCCGGGGCCACGCCCACACCAGACTCCAGTCTGGGCCACGCCCCTCCAGCCGCCTGCCTCCTGGACACGCCCCCAGGGCTCCCCAGCCCCCCTCCCTCCTGGGCCACGCCCCCTCTAGACTCCAATCTAGACCACGCCCTACAGTCCGCCTGCCTCCTGCGCCACGCCCCTCGATCGCCCCGCCTCTCGTTTGGCCACGCCCCCAGGGCCCTCCAGCCCCTCCCTCCCGCCGGGACCACGCCCCCACGACTTCGGCCCAGCGTCCAGAATAGATCTCCGCCCCCAAGTGGCCAATGATGACCTTGAGCGACCGAGACTTTAAAAGTCTCTTTCCTCCCCAGCTCCACACTGCAGTAGAATTCTATTTCATACCCTTACATATTGCTGCAATGGACACGCGTGAACCCACGCCGCGAGAGGGGTGTGATGACAAACACGGGAAATTTACAATGAGAGGTGTCTTTTCTCCCCCCAACCCATGCTGTTAAAGGCCAGGGTTGCCAAGTCATATTTGGGCTTCCATGCCTAGTGGGGTGGTCCACGCCTTGAATCCCAGCACTCGGGAGAACCGCTTGGAGTTCGAGGTCAGCCTGCACTAGAGTGAGACCCCCCCACCTCGAAAAAGCCCTCTCCCCCAAAAAAATTGGCTTCCAAGTTCCTGCTTTTGCTAACCCTAGGGCACGGTTTGCTGCCCACCCCCCTGGTCTCATGCTAGTGGGATTTCTTCCTGGACAGGGAAGAGCCCAACTGTCCCTGGGATCCCAAACAAACTCGAATAAGAGACAGGCTAACCCCGATGGACGGTGCCTTTCTCATCTCAGCCTCTCAGCATTTTACTGTTTGCATTCCATATCACAGATGAGGCCCAGAGATGAGTGTTACTCAGTGACAGTCCTGAACTGAAACTCATTCCGTTCCTAAAGAAGAAGCGATACTTCAAATGATTAATAAATATATAACAATTATTCAATAGGTGGCATTGTTTCTCTATATTTATCAAACTGCAATAAAGATCTGAAACATTGCCTAGAAAAGATTGCAATAATAATAAATGTAAGCCAGACATGGTGATGCACACCTTTAATCCCAGCACTCGGGAGGCGGAGGTAGGAGGATCACTGTGAGTTCAAGGCCAGCCTGAGACTACAGAGTGAATTCTAGGTCAGCCTGGGCTAGAACGAGACCCCCTCAAAAATAATAATAATGATAATAATAAATGTAGCAGGGTTGGGAGTATGCACCTTTAACCACTGAGCAATCTCCCCAGACCCACACCATGAGATTTTTTCCAAGCAACCATGATGGGCATACACTTGTCTCAAATTCTCTTTTGAGTGGGAAAAGAAGTAAATGTACAGCAGAGAGATTTGACGACCATTATGTCTGCCAAGTGACCAAGATTGATGCCAGCAGTAAGTCATGTTGATAGCATGTGTCTGATATGGTAGGTGAGGATGGCTCTGCAGGCAGGCAAGTCCCTTAACGGCTGAGCCATGTCTCCAGCCCCTAGCTTGTTGGCTTATTTGCTTGCTTTTTCTTTCTTTCTTTCTTTCTTTCTTTCTTTCTTTCTTTCTTTCTTTCTTTCTTTCTCTTTCTTTCTCTCTCTCTTTCTTTCTTTCCTTTCTTTCTTTCTTCCTTTCTTCTTTCTTCCTTTCTTTTTTAAAATTATTATTACTATTATTTGTAGTTTTCTGAGGTAGAGTCTCACTCTAGCCCAGGTTGACCTGGAATTCACTACATTGTCTCAAAGTGGCTTCGAACTCACCTCTTTTCTGCTCCCTCTGCCTTCCGAAAGCTGGGGTTAAAGGTGTGTGCCACCACATCCAGGCTCAAGCATGGCATTTTACCTGGGTGGTCTTCTTCCCCAAACCCCATCACTCTTAACTGTGAAACACCAAACTTAACTGAGGCACAGTCTACATGGCCCCTAGGCTGTATTTCCACAAGATTTGTCAGTTTATTTTTTTTAGTATTTTTATTTATTTATTTGCAAGCAGAGAGAGAATGGGTGTGTCAGGATCTATAGCCATTACAAATGAACTCCGGATGCACGCACCACTTTGTGCATCCAGCTCTACATGAGTACTGGGGAATCAAACCTGGGTCATTAGGCTTTTTAGGCAACTGTCTTAACTGCTAAGCCATCTCCAGCCCAGAATTTAACTTTTAGAATTTCTCAGACTGTGTATGCTTCTGATGATCTTATGGGGGCTGGAGAGATGGCTTAGTGGTTAAGACACTTGCCTCCAGTGCCCAAGGTCCCCGGTTCAATTCCCCAGGACCCACATAAGCCAGACCCACAAGGTGGTGGCCCTGGCTCTCTCTCTCTCTATCTGTATTTCTCTGCTTGAAAATGAATAAATATTTTAAAAAATAACAAAATAAATAAAAGTCAAATTCTTTTATTTCCCCTATGTTGCTCAAACTGGCTTCAAACTCCTGAACTCCATCCTCCTGTTTCAGGTAACCTAATAGGCAGGACCTCTACATCCTGGCTGATGTTCCTCAGCCTGCATTACTATTAGGGAATTAAACATGGAAGGAAGGATGACTGCACCTGCCCCCATGCACTACACCTTCACACAAACACCCACAGCTGTGCTTCTTAATGAAACAGTTCAAACATGACTGTGGTCCCCACCTCACTTTGTAAACCCTTCTCAGGCCTACCAGCAGCTAAATTTAACTCGCTGCTATCAGAGGGAAAGTCCAGCCAATGGCAAGAACCATGAAAATCCATGAGAAATATACTTGTGGGTGACTAGCACTGTGCTGGGAAGATTCTGCAAGGAGAATCCTTGGGCCTGTTCTTACCCCAGAAAATCTCTTCTCTCCATTTCCTAGTCTATAGAATAATATGCTTTGCTGTCATCAAAAGAAAAGTAAGCCGGGCTTGGTGGTGCCCGCCTTTAATCCCAGCACTCTGGAGGCAGAAGTATGAGGATCACTGTGAGTTCAAGGCCACGCTGAGACTACAGAGTGAATTCCAGATCCGCATGGACTAGAGAGAGACCTTACCAGGGAGGAGAAGAAAAGGAAAAAAGAAACAAAGGAAAAGAAGAGGTAGGAGGGGAAGTCTGTCTAGTGCGGTGCTACACAGCTTCCTTGAAGTGTCACTAGGGAGGAGTTGGAGGGCTGATTCACGCCCCCTGCCCCCTTCCAACCTCCATCATGAGAGGAAGGACACATTACCTTATAGTGGGTAGGTGGGACTCAGGTTCACTTGCGATCAGACAAGCCTCTGGGGACAGGGTACCCAAGCTGGGCCGGCTGCCCTTCCGGGAAGAGTCCCTGAACGATCCAGCACCTGGGTCCTCGTCGGAGGAGTTGTCATCAAAGGAGCCCAGGATGAAGCTGGTCATGAGCTGCCTCTTGATGCGAGCCTGTTTCTTGTCTTCCCGGGAGGGGGCTGTGGCTCGCTGGCCTGGGGGCCTGGGAGGAGAGGACAGCCCATTGGTACTGGCGGCCTCTGGGCCTTGGGCTCCTGTCCCATTGGTTTGGAGTTCTGGGGAGGGCCAGGTGTCATTGGAAGACTGGAGGTTTCTGGGAGGCTTCTGATGTGAAGGTGGCAGGGAGTTCCTCTGCCGACAGACGTCTCTGGGCTCTTTGTTGGAGGCAGGCTCAGCCGGGTCAGGAATCTCTGATGGACAGCTCCTGCCATCATGTTTTTGGAGTGGCTCCTCTGAGCTGTCTGAGCCTGTCTGAATGAAACTTGCTTCCAGCTTAATGTTGCTGCCTTGATTGGAGTCCGTCATTTTCGCCCAGATTTTTAACCAGGAAAAGGTCAGGCAGGAGACAATCAAGCAAGATAGAAAAAGAAGCAAGACCATTCAGAAAATCTGTGAAGAGAAAGAGAGAGACGTGATGGTCTACACAGTCAAGTGAGGCGAGAGGTAGCTGGGGGAGGGGAGGTCTGTGTATTGGAGGAGTCCTGGGTAGAGTAGACACAGGGTCCTCTACTGGGGTCTGGGCATATTTCTTAACCCCCTGGGTCTCGGTGTCTGATCTCTAATGTAGATGTGGATGTGTCCCTCCAAGGTCATGTGTTAGAAATCAATCCCCAAAGCAACAGTGATGAGGTGTGGGACCTCCTCCAGCAGGTGATCAAGCATGGAGGGCAGGAATTGATGTAGCTGGGGAAGGAGAGGGTTATTACCCTGAGAATGGGTTTTCTGCTTTCTTGTCCTTCCGTGTCTACCATGGGATGCAGCAGTAAGAGGATTCTCACGCAGGGTGTGGTGGCACACATCACTGTTAGTTCAAGGCCAGCTAGGGACTAGTGACTTCCAGGACAGCTTAGGCTATGGACTAGAGTGAGACCCTACTTTGAGAAACCAAAGAAGATTCTTAGGCGGGCGTGGTGGCCCACACCTTTAATCCCAGCACTCGGGAGGCAGAGGTAGGAGGATCACCATGAGTTCAAGGCCACCCTGAGACTACAGAGTGAATTCCAGGTCAGCCTGGGCTAGAGCGAGACCCTACCTCAAAAAACAAAAAACAAAAAACAAAAGATTCTTACTACATGCAGACCCTTTATCCTGAACTTCCCACCCCCTCAGAACTGTAAACTAAATAAAGACCTATATCTGTTCTTTACAAATTGTTCATGTCAGATAGTCTGTTTAAAAAGAATGGGCTGGGCTGGAGAGATGGCTCAGCGGTTAAGGCACTTGCCTCCAGTGCCTAAGGCCCTGGGTTCAATTCCCCAGGACCCACATAAGCCAGACCCACAAGGTGGTGGCCCTGGCTCTCTCTCTGTATCTCTGCTTGAAATTAATAAATAAAAAAAAAAAAAGAATGGGCTGATACAGCCTATAAGCTCAACATAAATCATAAGCATACACATGAGGGAGAATTAAATGAGATGATATACCTTAAAGGAGTCTGTTTTAGCAGCATTACTCATAGCATTAAAAAGGTGGAAACCACTTATATATCCTTTAACTGATGAGTAAAAACTGTGGTGCATCTCTACACAATGGATATTATTTGGCCATTAAAAGAATGAGAGTCAGCATGCTTTTAACTCCAGCACAGGGAGGCTGAAGTTAGAGAATTGCCAGGAGTTGGTGGCCAGCCTGGGCTACAGAGTGAGTTCCAGGACAGCCTGGGCTACAGTGAAACCCCTGCCTCAAAAAAAGAAAGAAAGAGCTGGGCATGGTGGCACACGCACTCTGGAGGCAGAGGTAGGAGGATCACCATGAGTTCAGGGCCAGTCTGAAACTACATAGTGAATTCCAGGTCAGTCTGGGCTAGAGCAAGACTCTACTTCAAAAAAACAAAAACAAGCCGGGCATGGTGGCGCACACCTTTAATCCCAGTACTGGGGAGGCAGAGGTAGGAGGATCACCGTGAGTTCAAGGCCATCCTGAGACTACAGAGTGAATTCCAGGTCAGCCTAAAAAAAAAGATTCAACTATATAGTGACCCTCTACTTATAAATTCTACATCTGCAGACTTTTTTATTTTATTTTATTTTATTTATATTTGGGGGGGTTTTTCGAGGTAGGGTCTCTCTCTAGCTCAGGCTGACCTGGAATTCACTATGTAGTCTCAGGGTGGCCTCGAACTCACGGTGATCCTCCAACCTCTGCCTCCTGAGTGCTGGGATTAAAGGCGTGCGCCACCACGCCCGGCTAAATGGCGTTTTCTTCTGTAATCTTAGCACAATAATGTGAAGGGAAGAAGGAAAAGTTCTGGAGATTTCCTGGAGAGACAAGAGCCAAGAACTTCTTGAACACTTTTGGCAATAAATTTGCTAAAAGGTTGCCAAGGGTATTTTTCCTGGTGACACAAAGTTGCTTTTTTTTTTCCTTTTATGATCATCAAGTTTCTTTTTAAAGAAAAATTCATGGAAGATGAATCAACACGAAAATTATACATCCCCTCCATAGAACCAAAGAGAAACCACGTGGTCATCTCCACTGAACTAAAAAAAAAATGCCTCACACTCTTTCAAGATAAAATCATTCAGAAATCCAGGAGCAGAATGGAATCTCTCAGTGACAAAGCATAGCTTAAACCACACTGCACGGTGAGCGAAAAGTAGAGAATTTCTCCAAGACCAGGAGAAAGACAAGGCTTCCACTTTCACCAGTGCTCTTCCACGAGGTACCAGAGCCATCAGACCATGACTGAAGAGGAAGAAGAAACCTTGTCTGTGTGCACAAGATGCGACCCTGTACACAGACCATCTCCAAGATGAGACAGAGGCAGAGAAAGAGAGACAGGCCACTAAAGGGAGTAAATTAAACTAAGTTATAGGATGTAAAATTAGCACACAGGCCAGGCATGGTGGTGAACGCCTTTAATCCCAGCACTCGAGAGGCAGAAGTAGGAGGATTGCCATGAGTTCAACCCTGAGACTACATAGTGAATTCCAGGTCAGCCTGGACTAGAGTGAGACCCTACCTCCAAAAACCAAAAAAAAAAAAAAAAAAAAAAGTCCAAAATCAGTTGTGACTTTTTATAGGTTATCAATTAACAAGCTGAAAGGGGAAATAAAAATAATAAAAATAAAAAGGTTATGTGTTCTGAATGCTTGATCCCCAGCTGATGGCAATTTGGGTTTTAGAACCTTGTTGGAGGTGTGTTATTGGGGGCCAGCTTCCCCTTGCCAGTGTTGGGCACACTCTCCTGCTGCTATTGTCCACCTGATGTTGACCAGGGGGTGATGTCCAGCCTCTGCTCATGCCATTGTTTTCCCTGACGTCATGGAGTGTCCCCTTGGACCTGTAAACCCAAATCAACCCTTTCCTCCCATAAACTGTTTTTGGTTGGGCTCTCTTTTCTTTCTAGCCAAATATTTTTTTTATAAATGAGTAACTTCTTTTTTTAAATTTATTCATTTTCAAGCAGAGAGAGAGAGAGAGAGAGAGAGAGAGAGAGAGAGAGAGAGAGAGAGAGAGAGAGAGCACCAGGGCCACCACCTTGTGGGTCTGGCTTATGTGGGTCCTGGGGAATTGAACCCAGGGCCTTAGGCACTGGAGGCAAGTGCCTTAACCGCTGAGCCATCTCTCCAGCCCTGGTTGGGCTCTTTCTGCCAGCAACAAGTTAACTGTAATTCCTGGCCTCTACCCAGCAGATGCCAGTACCACCTGCGCCCCCTCTCCACCCCCGTTGTGACAGCCAAAAATATCTCCAGAAATTGACAAATGTTCCAGGAGGGACAAAACTACTCTTGGTTGAGAACCATGAGTTCTAACATCTAAATCTCCCTGACTCCTTCCTGCCAGCTAGAAGGTCCTGGGGGTTACTTTCTGCTGTTCCTCTTTCTCTTGTACTTGGTAAATTGTCAAGAAAATATATTAGGGGATGGAAAGATAGCTTAGTGGTTAAGGCATTTTTCCTGCAAAGCAGAAGACCCAAGTTCAATTCCCCAGTGCCCACATAAAACCAGATGCACAAGATGGTGCATGTGTCTGGAGTTCATTGGCAGTGGCTGGAAGCCCTGGAGCACCCATGTCTCTTTCTCTCTCTCTTTCCCTCAATAAATAAATAAATAAATTTTTTAAGTTTAGCTATAGAACTTCTGACTCACCCATGCGTGCCCTCAGGAAAAACTCTGAAATCAGTCATTGACAGGTGGTGTTACCAAAAAGTTGCAAAAACTATGCTGTCATGAAAGAGGGTGTGACAGGGAGCCTGGGCCCTTCCAGACCAAGCTCCTGCTGGGCAGCCACTAACTCCCCTGTCACCCTTCCTGGCCACAGTGACCCCCACCTTCACAGCCTTGCAGCTGCTCTCTCCCTCAGACTCTCTGTTCAGCCCAGCCCGGCCACAGCCATTGGCCACACACTGGCTCACACAGATGATGCAATGGGCTATTGGTCCATCCCCATCGTCCCTGTCCAGCTAGGTGGCCCTTAGGGACATTTACTTAGGGATCTCGAGCTGAATGAATGAATAAACCCATACACTAAGCTTACGGATAAAAGCTTAAACTGGAAGTTTGAATTTAGGGGGTCTCGTTTCTTTTTTTTTTTGGTTTTTCGAGGTAGGGTCTCACCCTAGCCCAGGCTGACCTGGAATTCACTCTGTAGTTTCAGGGTGGCCTTGAACTCATGGTGATCCTCCTACCTCTGCCTCCCGAGTGCTGGGATTAAAGGCATGCGCCACGACGCCCGGTGGGGTCTCGTTTCTTTATTTGCTTTTTGTTTGTTTGTTTTTGTTTTTCAAGGTAGGGTCTTGCTCTAGCCCAGGCTGAGCTGTAATTCACTATATAGTCTCAGGGTGGCCTGGAACACACGGTGATCCTCTTGCCTCTGCCTCCCAAGTGCTGGGATTAAAGGTGTGCACCACCATGCCGGTGTAGGGGTCTCATTTCTGAAACTGTATTCAAGAGAATTAGAAGAACCAGGCACACACCTTTAATCCCAGCACTCGGGAGGCAGAGGCAGGAGGATCTCTGTGAGCTTGAGGCCGGCCTGGGACTGCAGAGTGAGTTCCAAGTCAGCCTGGGCTAGAGCGAGACCCTACCTCAAAAGAGAGAGGAAGAGAGAGAAAGAAAAAACTGAGAGAGAACCAGGAGAAGAGGCAGGGTGTCCCCTTAACAGCTCTGCAGGAAGAGGGCCAAGGAGAGCCTCTTACACAAACATGGCCAGGAAGGGAAGTTTTCCACGTGCCCATTTGAAATTGTGAAAAAATAAGCAAAAACAAGTGCATGGAATTGATACACTGGGTGTCCTTCGACTCCACATAAAAATACATTATTGCCACCAGGCGTGGTGGCGCACGCCTTTAGTCCCAGCACTCTGGAGGCAGAGGTAGGAGGATCGCAGTGAGTTCAAGGCCACCCTGAGACTACAGAGTGAATTCCAGGTCAGCCTGGGCTAGAGCGAGACCCTACCTCAAAGCAAGAAAAATACTACTGAGAAAGCACACGATCAAAGCAGAGATCCGTTGGAATGGTGTGGGACCTCAGAGCTCTGAGAGCATGCTGCGTGGGGTTACGTAAACTCTGCATTAGGCAAGCCCGATGGGAACCTGCTTGGGAAATCCTGGCTGGTTGGAACTATGGCAGAATGACGATGCTACGGCTTGAGTATGACCCCCACAGGTTCAGGTGCTGGGAGCTTGGTCCCCACAGGGGAGACGTTGAGAAATAGTGGAACCTTCCAGAGGTAAGTTCAAGAGTCACGATGACGTTGTCCTGGGAAAGGTCTGAGGCTGGTCTCCAGCGTGACTTAGTTCTCGTGGGAAGGAGTTGTTTTCAAAGAGCAAACCTGGTCCCTGAATCCCTCCAGCTTCCTGTCTCAGCATGTGGTGTCTCCCTCTTGCCTGTGCCCCCACCATGATGCGTCTGCCACACTGCCATGTCACCAGAGGCCACCAGAGTTAAGCATAAACTGGGACCATGGTCTTAGATCTCCATAACTTGAGTTACATTAACTTCTTTTCTGTATAAAGTACCAGCATCAGATATGTTGTTATAGCAACAGAAAACAGACTGACACAGGTAAGTAGGTGGTTTGTGGAAAGGGGTTCAGTGGATAGGGAGGTAGACAGACAAGCCTGGTGGGTGGTTGAGTGATGGCCAAGCTGCCAAGTTCAAATCTGGACATTTTAATGAATGGAGTGATCAGCCCTCTTCCCCACCTCATCTACCCTCCCCTTACTCTGCCAATTCTTTCAAAGCTGCTGCTATTCTGAGGGGGACAGTTGACTCTAATATCCCAAGCTACCCTGCCAGGATTATGTGAAAAACTTTAAGGATTTTTTTTTCTTTCAGAAGTCATGACATAAAATCTAGAGGTTGCCAGGAGAGAATTTTTCCGAGTAGACTTGGCTAGCTAGGCGTGGGGGCGCATGCCTTTAATCCCAGCACTCGGGAGGCAGAGGTAGGAGGATCGCCCTGAGTTGGAGGCCAGCCTGACACTACATAGTGGATTCCAGGTCAACCTGGGCTAGAGACCCTACCTCGAAAAACCAAAAAGCAAAAAAGCTACCAAAGAATCCCCCTGAGCCTCAGTTTCTTTTTGTTGTTGTTTTAAAGTTTTTTTAAACATATTTTTTTATTTGAGAGAGAGGCAGAGAGAGAGAGAGGGGGAGGGAGAGACAGAGAGAGAGCACCAGGGCCACCACCTTGTGGGTCTGGCTTACGTGGGTCCTGGGGAATTGAACCCGGAGCCTTAGGCACTGGAGGCAAGTGCCTTAACCGCTGAGCCATCTCTCCAGCCCGGGAATACTATTTCTTGCCCCATTCATCCATCTGCCCGAGTCACTTTTGAATGACATGTTTCCATCCAGGGCGTTTATGCTCACATCAGCCACCCAGTCTGCCCCCTCCCTGCCTAGGGGCATTCTTCCCACCACCCCTCTCTGATCTCAGAACTAGCTCAGGGACTGTCACTTTAATTCCACTTCACAGTTGGGTAACCCACCGCTCCTTAGAGAGGCTCAAATCCTGGCTCAACAGGTCCTGAGGATGGACAAAAACAAATTCCATATGGGTGCGAATATTCTAAGTGCCGGGACGCCATCCTGAAATCAAAGACACCTGGTTGACTGTGTACCTTTAAGCAGCAGATCAACAAGGAAGCTGGCAGTGCCCAGCATGGGCACTGATCTAGAACGAGCTCCAGGTCCATGAGCAGCAGAGACCAGAGATGTCTGCCCAGCAAACCTCCCTCATACAAGCTCGAAAACTGGAGGGCAGCCAAACTATTTTCTTTTCAGTGCTAGAGTTTGCACCCAAGACCTTGCACATGATAGACAAAATGCTCTGCCACTGACTTACACTCCTAGGCTTATTTTTATTTCTTGCAACTCAAACCTAAGCAACAGCTGTCTGGTGCCAGGGCAATAGGAGTCTGGCCACGACCGATGCAGGAAGCTGCAGGTTCCAACAGCCCCTGGCCAGCAGCCAAGGAACCGCACGCAGGGCAGAGGGTGGGGGTCACTGCTTTAGCTTTCTGCTCCCTCCACGACAGACACCGGTCCCCCCTTTTTGTCGAGGTCTTGGAGGGACAAAGGACCAGCATTTCAGTGTCCAATAATCCCCTACGGCACTTGGACTTTTTTTCCTCCCAACCAGTTTAACTCCCCAGCACTCGCTGTCACTTACCGTCCCTGGGGACTTGTCACCAGTCCCTTTCTCGTGGGAGTCTGACAGGCGCCCACAGGGTGACTAAGGGAGCCTGGCTTACAGAGTGTCACCTTTCACTGCATCAGGCCACAGGGGAGGGGCTTGTCATCAAGTGTCACTCCTTCTGAGCCATTCTCCAAAGCCCAGGCTCAGCCCTCACCTGACTTCAAGTTCAGGTACTTGTAGGCTGTGTCTGTGACTTCAGGCAGAGGGCCACCTCACCCTGGCTTGCCACATTCCTATACTTATCCGACTTTATACTCCTGTCAACATTCCCCTTGCCTAAACCTGCATCTCTAGAGCCAGTTTTAAATATTCCCATAATAGGGACAGATGGACAGCAACACAGGATGGAACCTTCGTCATCATCCTTTAGACCTGCCTGGATAAAGTTAACGTGTTCATTTGGGGTTGGCCATGCTGGGAACCATGAAAATGAAAGCAGGACCGTTCAGGTGGTGAAGAATTCTCCAGCTGTCTGTCATGACTGTGGTACAAAATCCTTCGCTAAATCCAGAGGTGATTAAATTGATAGGCACAAGCCAAGTGTGTTCACTGGTAGTCAAAAAGCCACCTGACAGGCCATGAGTAGTAGGGGAGAGAGTCTAAGCCTGTGATAATTGATCAGTCTGACAACCCCTGATCCCAGCCACTGGTTCCTTCCCTCACTGAGCTGTTGACCAAAGTGACCCATGAGGTTCCAAAAACAAGACAGAATTCTGTCAAAGCTCTTGAGGGCCCTCCCCAGGCCTTAGGCAAAACCCTGTTGCTGAAGAAACCACAGAATGCCACCGATCAGCATCTAGAGACCCTTCAAGGTCTGGAACAGTATCCAGCCCCCAGAGGGCAGTTAGTGTAGTGCTGGAAGGCACTGAACAGGCTCCCAGGGGAAACTGATCAACGACAGCTGGAGTAAACAGAGACCACTGACATGAAACACAATCTGCAGCCACGAGTAGGCTGACCACACCTCCTACTGGGAGAGAACAGCGAACCAAGAAAGGAGCACTCGTGCAATGGAGAAACCTGGGCCTGGGGGAGACAATCAATAGCTTTTAGATTCGGCCAAATATTCCACTTAGTGAGGGGGTGCCCTTGACTGTAGCTGGGGATTCAGGGTGATAGGCACCAGATCCTGTACTCTTGGGTTTACAAGAAAAGATGCAATATGGGAACTATTGGCGGGTAGGCTAGGTAATCCAGAACTGTGTCTATTTATTTTTTATTTTTATTTTTAAAAAATATTTTATTTTTATTTATTCATTTTCAAGCAGAGAGAGAGAGAGAGAGAAAACACCAGGACACCACCTTGTGGGTACTGGGGAATTGAACCCAGGGCCTCAGGTACTGGAGGCAAGTGCCTTAACTGCTGAGTCATCTCTCCAGCCCTGTGTCTATTTATTAACCTGTACTGATCTCACTCTCCAATGGAGATTGTGTTTTTATTTTTCAAGATAAAGAGAGAGAGCTGTGGCCCATTTAATCCTACCATCCAACCGTAGGCATATAGCTGAGATCCTGGCAAGAGATGAGTCACCACAGTCATGGAGGATCCATATGGAACCCCGCAGAGAATGACGGGATGAACAAGGGACCCACAATTTTTGACACAAAGACCCCTAAGCTCACAACATTAAAGCAGCCTTAATACCCACCACGACTCAGGGAACTGAGCGGAAGAGGGGGTAGAAATATTGTGAGAGCCGCGGTGGGGGAGACTATCCAGAGGCATGGCACCCCTCAGTAATAACACACTTGGGCCAGGAGAACCGGGCTGAGTACTAGGCTATCCATGGTCCCCTGCCACAAGGACTGATCCAGATGGCCCACAGAGGAGGATATCCAGCTGATTGGGGATGGGGAGGGGGGAATTGGGAATAACAACTCATTGTTTGCCCACTAAATAATGTAATTCATTATGCTATCTATCTATCTATCTATCTATCTATCTATCTATCTATCTATCTATCTATCTAAAGTCACCTGGCAGGTGGGGGGGGAGGGCCGTTGATCTGGATCCTGCCTGTGAGGACAGAGTGTCACAGACCAGTGTTTCTCAAAAACTGTTCCCAGCTGGGCATGGTGGTGCACACCTTTAATCCCAGAACTTTTGGGAGGCAGAGGTAGAGGATTGCTGAGGGTTCCAGGTCTGCCTGGACTAGAGTGAGACCATACCTCAAAAACAAACAAACAAGCAAACAGGGCTGGAAAGGTGACTCAGTGGTTAAGGCACTTCCCTGTAAACCCTAATGACCCAGGTTCAATTCTCCAGTGCCCACGTAAAGCCAGATGCACAAAGTGGGGTATGCATCTGGAGTTCATTCTCAGTGGCTGGAATGCTTGGTGTGCCCATTCTCCCATTTTCTCTCTTTCTCCTCTCTCTCTCTGCATATAAATAAAACATTTTTTAAAAAATCAAACAAAGCTGGGCGGGCGTGGTGGTGCAGGCCTTTAATCCCAGCACTCAGGAGGCAGAGGTAGGAGGATCACTGTGAGTTCGAGGCCAGTTTGAGATGACAGAGTGAATTCCAGGTCAGCCTGGGCTAGAGTGAGACCCTACCTCGAAAAACCAAAAAAAAAAAAAAAAAAAAAAAATCAAACAAAAAGACCCCCAAACAACAGCAACAAAAAGGCTCCAATTTGCAGCCCAAGGAAGGCAGCAGGTCTTGGCATGTGAGCACACAGAAGGGAAGTTCAAGGTTGTGCTGACATTAGCCACAATGATAGGACCAGGACCAAGATCCCAAACTGCAGGATGACGCTCCCTTTGAATGGAAGCATCGCTGAAGGCCAAAGTCAACAGTGACTGTGCACCTTGATTATCTATCTACCTAGAAAGTGACCTGTGTTCCCTCCTGGATTCTGGTGCCACTCCCAAGCTGTACAAGCCTTGGGCAAGTTAAACGCCTTCTCTGATCCTCAAATTCCTAGCTGTCACAGTGGAGTTAAGGAGGGTATCTTATAGCCAGGCGTGGTGGCGCACGCCTTTAATCCCAGAGGTAGGAGGATCACCGTGAGTTTGAGGCCACCCTGAGACTACATAGTGAATTCCAGGTCAGCCTGGACTAGAGCGAGACCCTACCTCAAAAAACCAAAAAAAAAAAAAAAAAAAAAAAAAGATGATATCTTATGAGTACCAGGATGTGTGTGAGAGTTCAATGGAACCAACCCACAGGTGTCAGGGCACAGGGGTGGATCAGCAGCCTGGCTTTCCCCATCTCAGCAACAGCTGCACATCGCCCACTCTCCAAGAGCCTCGGACCATCCACAGTGTTACCCTGACCATATCATGTCCTCGTTCTAGCCCCCAGTATCCCTTATCCAGAAAAGACAGAGAAATGGACCAGGAGAGATGGCTCAGGGGATAAAGTACTTCCCATGCAAGCATGAGGGCTTGAGTTCAGACCCCCAAAACTCAACATGAAATGCTGGGCATGGTAGTGCATGACTTTAATCCCAGCACGGGGGAGGCAGGGACAGGACGGAGGATTGCTGGGGCCTAGAGAAGCATGTGGCATTCAATCCTGGTCACACCTGTGACAGGAGAGGTGAGCAGGAGGAGCAGCTTAGCGTGGTGGCTCACTCGCATCATCCAAGCTCCCCAGAGGAGGTGCAGTACTCAGGCCAGCCTGGGCTACATGGTAATAAGCACTGCTGGGTAATTCTTCTTAGCCTTCCTCTGCCGGACTCTGAACTAAGCATCTTATCGTCGCCTCCTGCCGGCCTGGGAGCTCAGGACATACTAAGCCTTCCCTTACTAAAAGCGAGTTCAGAGGGTGAGAAGCTAAGCTTGCCCAGCCCCGTGGCAGTGAGAGGCTGAACTGAACTGCAATTCTTCAGTGACTTCTCATTGTCCTGGTCATTTGGCCCGTCCCTCTGCACATGTGCCTGGAATGTTCTGGAATGTCCTCTTCCCTTATTCCCCTCCCCTCCCTGCCCCTTCCTTGCCTATTGTCACCAGTATCCTCAGTCACTAGGAGGAAGGCAGGCTCCACAGCACACAGAAGGGCTGTCAGGCCTTCAGAAATACTTTACAGGTATTGGCTCACTTGGACCCACAAGCTAACTAAAAGCAAGAGAGCCTGGCGTATCTGCTTTCATTTCTGTGTAACTGCTTCAGTCTTTTTCTCATTGGCTGGCACAAAGAACCCGACCAAAAGCAGCTTGTGGAGGAAAGGGTTTACTTTGGCTTACAGACTGGAGGGGAAGCTCCATGATGGCAGGGGAAATGGTGGCATGAGCAGAGGGTGGACATCACCTCCTGGCCAACATCAGGTGGACAACAGCAGCAGGAGTGTGTCAGACGCTGGCAAGGGAAAGCTGGCTATAAACCCCATAAGCCTGTCCCCAACCACACACCTTCAACAAAGTTCTAACTCCCAGATTGCCATCAGAGCTGGGGACCAAGCATTCAGAAAACATTAGTTTTTGGGGGACACCTGGATCAAACCACCACAGTCACATTTACTCCGAGCTGACCTCGCTCATCCCCCTTCAAGACCGAAGGGGGGAGGGAGGGAGGGAGGGTTAGGCTTTCCCGGAACACCTTAATCATTGAGCCATAACCCCAGGCCCCCATCTTTTTAAATTTGTAAAAAAAAATTATTTTCACATGAGTGTGTTCAGACACACCAAGGTCTCTTGTCACTGCAAACGAATGCCAGATGTTTATGCTACTTTTTTAAAAAATATTTTATTTATTCATTTTCAATCAGAGAAATACAGAGAGATACAGAGAGACAGAGAGAGAGAGAGAGAGAGAGAGAGAGAGAGAGAGAGAGAGAGAGAGAGAGAGAGAGAGAGACCCACCACCTTGTGGGTCTGGTATATGTGGGTCCTGGGGAATTGAACCAGGGGCCTTTGGCACTGGAGGCGAGTGCCTTAACCGCTAAGCCATTTCTCCAGCCCTATGCTACTTTTTAAAAAAATATTTTATTTATTGAATTTGAGAGAGGAGAGAGAGAAAGAGAGAGAGAGAGAGAGAGAGAGAGAGAGAGAGAGAGAGAGAGAGAGAGAAACCTTTACTCATCTCTTTAATTGGTATATTGGTCCAGGTTGCTTCTGCCCTAGAACTCCACTATGCTGATAACGGCAGTTTGTGTCTGTGAGCTGGGCCCACCTTCCTGCCTGCTTACCAGGAGGCTCTTCTTGTCTGATGAAATTGCCCAGGAAGTGAAGCGCCAACCACTTGCTGGCTTCTATCCCACTTTCTCAAACTGTGCTATTGGGCTTCTTTCCACCCTCGTGACTCTCTGGCTTGTCCCATAAAACTCATCACAGGTGACAGTCATGTGGGTCACTGTTACATGTAGGACTCTCCCAGAAAGGATAAATTCCATGAGGCTAGGCAGGGCTTAAAACCCAGGTGTGGGCTGGAGAACTGTCACAGTGGTTAAGGTGCTTACCTGCAAAGCCTAACAACCCAGGTTCAATTCCCAGGACCCATGTAAAAGCCAGATGCACAAGGTGGCGCATGTGTCTGGAGTTTGTTTGCAGTGGGTAGAGGCCCTGGCTCGCTCTCGCTCTCTCTCTCTCTCTCCTCTCCTCTTCTCTCTCTCTCTGCCAGATATGGTGGCATACACCTTTAATCCCAGCACTGGGGAGGCCTAGGTAGGAGGATCATGACGAGTTCTATGCCAGCCTGAGCTAGAGTGAGACCCTACCTAGGGGGGGAAAAAAAAAAGACAAGACAAAACAAAAAAAAAAAAAAAAGAAAAAGAAAAAAGGCGGCAGTTTAGAAAACCTCTACTGTTCAGTTTTTAAATTTAAATCCCAGCTAGGGGCTGGGAATACAGCTCAGTGGTAGAGTCCCTAGGTCAGGGGGAGTCCCAGCTGGGTGTGGGAGCCCATGTCTGTAATCCCAGCACTTTGGAAGCTAAGGCATGATGATTGCCATGAGTTCAAGGCCAGCCTGGCATAGTGTGTTCCCAGTTAGCATGGGTCATGGTGTGTAGTCTGTCTCAGAAACAAACAAAGCTCAGAGAATTACCCTTGTTATAGACAAGATGGAGTAGTTGGTCAATCACTTAGATGAGAGCCCATTTATGTTTAAAAATAATAGCAACGACCATAAAGGAGAGAAATACGAGGAAAGAAGAGAACTCCACTGTGCAGCAGCTCTCTCAACGCCCCCACCCCAGACCCTCAAATGCCACTTTTGCTTGGGGCTGCTCTCACACTTCACCCCCTTTCCTTGGACCCTGGCTTTGAGCCCAGTGACCCTGGGGTGGGGTAGGCCGACTTACCATTCAGCACCTCCACCTTGTTTTCCCCATTATCTGCTCAAGTCTGTGTTCAGGATGACATTTTCCAAGCTCCGTGTTTGCTGAGGTCCTGAGTCTAAGCCTGCTGGCTGCTCACCGCTGTGACTGTAAATGTCACTTTTAGATTAACCAACCCCTGCTGTTTAAAAATATCCCCAGAGCGCTTAACCTTCAAGGCACTGAACGGTGGCATTGGCCCAGGCAGGGAAGAATCCCACGGTGCCCATTAGGGTGTGGCTGGCCAATCCGGGGAGGGTTTCTTTCTACCCCTCAAAACCGAAGACTTAAGGAAGAGTCACCTAAAGTCCAAGGTGTACTAACCAAATGAAGAAAAGTCCTTTTGGCCTGCCCGTGACAGGCTGCCTACAGGTGGCTTATTATCTGAGCCCACAGTGAGTAAAAAAAGCTTTCCAGGGGGTTGGAGAGATGGCTCAGCGGTTAAGGTACTTGCCTCCAGTGCCTGAGACCCTGGGTTCAATTCCTCAGTACCCACATATGCCAGACTCACAAGGTGGTGGCCCTGGTGTGCTTTATTTATTTATTTATTTATGTGCAAGCAGAGAAAGATAGAAGAGAGGCAGACAGAATGGGCACACCAGGGCCTCCAGCCACTGCAAACTAACTCCAGATGCTTTTGCCACTCTGTGCATCTGGTTTTACATGGGTACCAGGGAACTGAACCCAAGTTGTTAGGCTTTGCAGGCAAGTGCCTTAACTGCTGAGCCATCTCTCCAGCCCGCTACTTGAACATTTTTTTTTTATTTCTTGGGACCAGCAGATTAAAAATGTCTCTCATTTGGGGGGCCGGGCGTGGTGGCGCACGCCTTTAATCCCAGCACTTGGGAGGCAGAGGTAGGAGGATCACCGTGAGTTCAAGGCCACCCTGAGACTACAGAGTGAATTCCAGGTCAGCCTGGACTAGAGCGAGACCCTACCTCGAAAAACCAAAAAAAAAAAGTCTCTCATTTGGGCAAAGTGGTACACGCCTTTAATCCCAGCACTAGGGAGGCAGAGGTAGGAGGATCGCCATGAGTTCGAGGCCAGCCTGAGACTACATAGTGAATTCCAGGTCAGCCTGGGCTAGAGCGAGACCCTATCTCAAAAAACCAAAACAAAACAAAGAAAAAAAAAAACCCAACTAAATAAAATAAACACTGAACAACAAAACCAAAACAAGGCTCCTACCAGGTTCTGCATTGGCTGGCCTGGTCAGGGCTGAGCAGAGTAGAGGATGCCAGCCCATGCCGCAATCAGAGTGTTCTGAGGCTTGTGGGACAAAGGTCACCTTCAGGTCCCAACCCCAGCGGGTGGCAGGCCAGGAACACCACTCAGACTGGGGGAATAGCAGTGGCCCTGATGTCAGTAAACAAGCATGCATGATAGTTACAGAAAGGGGAAGTGGAAAATGGGGGAGCCCTGAATCAGCTTCCCTGACACCCCACCCTCTGCAGAGGCAGGGTGTCACTCTAGTTCAGGCTGACCTACAATTTACTCTGTAGCCCAGGCTGGCCTCAAATTCACTCTTCTCACCTGCTTGGTGGCAGGTGTCACCATCTGAGCCACTTCCTTTGTGGGCTTATTTCCAATAAGAGGAAAAAAAAAACACGTCAACAAATATTGGGCTTCTTGGCATTTTCTCCACTGAACTTGGGACAAGAAATGCACTTTGTGCCTGTTACCCAGGTCCCTGGCCGTAATCTGGGATGTAGGGAGGGATGGAGAAGTCAAGGGCTGAATACAGCACCTGCGGGCTGGCCTGTTCTCTGCAAGCAGCAGCCTAGGACAGACTATTAAGACAGCTTCACTCTGAGAAAGCTTTGATGTGGGGACAGATGGAGAAATGGCTCAGCCAGTGGTCAAAAGCATTTGCTAGCAAAGACTGCTAGCCTGGGTTCAATTCTCCACCCACCATATAAAAACCAGACACAAAAATGGCACAAATGCTAAGGCAGTTTGGGTGACTGCATCCCCCCCCAACCCCAAAGTGAAGGCAGGAAATGTCTTTGAGCCCGCCCTGCTTTGATAGAGCTCAAAGGATCTGATTTCTTATCTCTTGCCTAAGGAAGTTCCCTAGACCTGTTTTTCCATGAACAGCCTGAGCCCTTCCCTGGGGAGGGAGGTTTCCTTTCCTAGAATTAAAATCTGATCCTGGCATTGTGGTTGGCCTCTTCTTAAGCCAGCCCCTAGCCCAGACCAATAAGCTCTCACTTTGGCTCACCTGAACCTGAAGGTAAAGCTCAATACAATAAGGTTGTAAATATGATTGGGGGGCAGGGAGGACAAGCCCTTTGGCTGCCTGTTCACCACTCCTGAACTTCCAGGTTCTGGTAAGCCCCAGCTGGGCCAGGATGAGGGGAACCCCGGAGTACTGGAGTTCTCTACTACTGTCCTGCCTTCTGCGTAGCAGAGCTTTCTCCTTTCTTTTTCTTTTTTCCAAGGTAGGGTCTTGCTCTAGCCCAGGCTGATCTGGAATTCACTATGTAGTCTCAGGGTGGCCTTGAACTCACGGTGATCCTCCTACCTCTGCCTCCCTTGCAAGTGCTGGGATTAAAGGTGTGTGCCACCACACCCAGCTCCTCTTTCCTTTTCTTTAATAAAGTCTCTAAACCTTACCCTCTGGTCTATGAGTTTTAATTCTGTCAGTTCAGAAGACAAGAATCCAGGGTACCCTAAATTCTGAACCCTCAAAGTTCCCATTTCAGTGGGGCTGGAGAGATGGC